>VZQC01004764.1:189648-301157 GCA_009823505.1 Rhizomys pruinosus | reverse complement strand
GAAGTGAAGAGAAATCCCACAGAGAGGAAGGAAACCTTCACCGCAGAAACATCTGACAAAGCATTGATTTCCAAAATATATAAACTACTCAAAAAACAAAGAAGAAAGAAAACAAATGACCCACTCAATAGATGGAGCAAAGAGCTGAACAGAGACTTCACAAGTGAGGAATTAGAGATAGCTGAGAAACACCTTAAGAAGTGTTCAACATCACTAGTCATTAAGGAAATGCAAATCAACACCACTTTAAGATATCATCTTACTCCATTAAGACTGGCTAGGATCAAGAAAACAAATGATACCAAGTTCTGGAGAGGTTGTGGGGAAAGGGGAACACTCATGCACTGCTGGTGGGAATGTAAACTCATGCAGCCACTATGGAAAGCAGTGTGGAGAACCCTTGGAAGACTTGGAATGAACTTGCCAGCTGACCCAGCCATACCACTCCTAGGCATGTACCCTCAAGACTCACCCCACTGCAGAGATACATGCACTGCCATGTTTATTTCAGCTCTTTTCACAATAGCAAGGAGCTTGAACCAACCCAAATGCCCCTCAACTGATGAGTGGATAGAGAAAATGTGGTACATCTACACAATGGAGTTCTATGCAGCAGTAAAGAAAGAGGACATCACGAGCTTTGCAGGAAAATGGCTGGAGCTAGAGGACATCATCTGAGTGAAGTAACACAGTCCTAGAAAAACAAATGATGAATAGTATCCCTCATCTGTGGATGCTAGTGCCAATTACCTAGTTGTAAGTATTTCTTGTGCTCAGCCCCTTGAGCTTTTGTCCAAGCAGTTGGGAGTGATGCATATTGGAAACAACAACAACCACAACAACAGAAAGGACTGCATCAAAGAACTGACTGAAACAGTGAACTTCTGCTCAAAACAGTCAACTTCCACATGGAGAATATTGAGAAAGACTGAGAAAGAGATGAAAAGCATGTTTGGCAGAATGCATGAGCTCTGGTGGGGTAGTGGGTTGCGGGGGACACAGGTCTAGATTTGATTAAAAAAAAATATATATAAATAAATTTTTAAAAAGAGAAAATGCATGTATGGAGCTGGAGAGATGGCTCCACGGGTAAAAATCTTTATCACACAAGGCTGATGACCTGAAATGATCCCTAGAGCCTACAGAGGAAGGAAAAACCACCTCCTGCAAACTGACCTCTTACTTCCACATACACAGTGACAAGGCAAGTGCAGTCACACATATGCTTAATATAACTTGTGCACATACAAGAAAAATACATTTTATAAGAAGAAATACATGTCATGAAAGCTCCTTAGAAAGTGATTTGCTTTGAAAACACTATTGCTGTGTGTTTTAACATCTCAGTCATAAGCCTTGCTGACATCATTCATTCAATTTCTCCTCTTTTCCCATTGGTGTCATATCATAATTACCAGCACCCTTAATATCTCATGCAGAGTGATTAGTTTCCTTCCCGTAACTATTTCCCAAGCATTGCTTCCATTTCACGGGTTGCATAATCTGAATTAGAGGGTATAGTTTTAGAACAAAATGAAGAAACAAACATGATTTGACTTACTATTTATGTAAATGTTGAAAATCAGTTCATTTGATTTTCACATACTAGATACAAAAAAAAAAGGAAGTTGAAGATGGCTGGGAATGCCCATCAACCCTAAGAGTTTGTACTAATAATCGTAAAAATATCCAACACACTTTAATCTCCATGTTTAGATAGGAAGGGGAGGTTATTTTCAGAAGTCCCACAAATTCTTTTTAAGGCTGAGTAAACCAGCAGTCCTGGTCATCTTCTTAGTTAGATCCAGGGAGAAATGGAAAAATTATCCAAAAAAAACACAAGATAGTATCTCCTTTTCTCTCAGAGGACTTAAGCCACTGTTTCTTCTGCTCTATTTTTTCTTGCCTTTAAAATAAATTTAATTCTCACTAGGAGTTACCTTGTAGCAATTCTGAGAGGTCAATATCATTAATCCCATTTAAGATTTGAAGAAACTTGAGAGAAGATAAGGAAATAAACATAGCTCAGACTCAGATAGTCTTTCTGCTTACAATTTCGAAACAAGTGTTGTTTAAATGGAAAGAACATCCTGTGTGGAAGCTGGACTCCTGAGCTGCCAACCTAGCTCCTGCAAAGATCTTCGTGAAATTGCACAACATCTAACTTTGCTTGTTCAGAAATAGTTATTGCCAACAGACAGTAAATGATTTGATGGATGGTGAACTATTTTGTGAAATTGGAAGCACTGTACAAGTACGTGTTTTTGGTCTATGCTTGGCTCTACAAATTACATATCCAAGGTGGTTATTGTTTGGTGGTCATTAAATAACTGAATGAGCTACTTAAACTATTCTTGGAAAACTAGCAACAACAACAACAACAACAACAACAGAAAAGACTGCGTCAAAGAACTGACTGAAACGGTGAACTTCTGCTCGAAACAGTCAACTTCTATATCCAGAATTTTGAGAAAGACTGAGAAAAAGATGAAAAACATGTTTGGCAGAATGCATGAGCTCTGGTGGGATGGGGGGTAAGGGGGGGTATGGGTCTAGATTTTATTTGTAACATAATCTTGTACAAATATATATGTATACATATAATAATAAAAAAAATTGCAAGGTCCCAACAAAAAAAAAAAAAAAAAAAACTAGCAAAAGAGAGTGTCTGTTCAGAATATTGAGGATCTAATTCCAGGTGATAGATTAGAGAAGTGGTTCAGAACATCAGAATGTTAGCACAGAAGAAGAAAGTAACACATTTCCCTTCAAAGATCTAAGCACTCTTAGCAGAGTGAACAAAGCATTAAAAATGATGTTTAGTGTTCATAGACTGCTAAAGAGACCAGAGGAAGTCTCTAAGCATGGCTGCACATCAATTAGGAAATAACAGTCTGAGTATAGAGTCATCTATGAAGAATATATCACATTAAATTTAAATTTAAAAGTCTAAGCATTTTGATGGAGCAAGCTATAGACTATAAAGGAGAACAGCATGGCAGTCTGCATTGGCTAAAGACAAAACAGAATGCAAATACAGAATCAAGCCCTAAGTTGAGGATAACAACTAGGACAACTACTATATTTCCCATTGCTATCTATTTCTAGCATGGACCAGGATCAATGCCAGTATTACAGTCACAGGATGGTCATTAATATGCCTCTGTTTTCCTTGAATCCAAGCGTAATTGAGAAACAGCCAGAGAGACATTGAAACAAGACCATTTTTTAAAGCTAGTAATAATATTTGGTCATTTTTTTTGAGCATTTGTTAATTGCTTTATGGGGATGTATTAAACCAATATCTTTATAATTCTATTACTATCTCCATTTTGCTAATAGGCAAAGAGAAGAGGGCCAATTATGCAGCATGATAACTGAATGAAACAGAGACTCATAGTAAGCAGCAGTATTTCAACTCAAGAAGTCATGCGTCAACTGCACACTCTTAGCTAGTATGCTCCAAGGTACACTGAAGAATTTAATTTAGTCATGAAACAAGAAGGTTCTGAATAGAATGATCCAAATGGAAATCTCTGAGTCCACACACAGTGAATTTGAACTTTGTCCTTTTTTGCTTCTCTGTTGCTGTGAAAAAACACTGACCAAAAGCAACATGAGGAAAGGGTTTATTTTTATGGGGTAGAGTACTTCATCAAGGAAGTCAAGGCAAGAACTCAAGGCAGGAAGTGGAGGCAGTAACTGAACCAGATACCATGGAGGAACACTGCTAACTGGCTTGCTCAGCCACCTTTTTTATATTGCCCAGACCCACCTGGCCAGGGATGGCATCGCCAATGGGGGGCTGGCTTTTCTACATCATTATCTATTGAAAAATGTCTCACAGACATGCCCACAGGCCAATGTGATGGAGGAAATTCCTCAGTTAAGATTCCCTCTTCCCAGGTGTGTCTAGCTTTGTGTCCAGTTGACAAAAACTAACCACCAAAGACTTTTAAGCATGTCTTAGAAAATTATTCTCTGTCTCAAGTCCCACTAAGAATGGGGGGACCAAGAGGCCCAGAGCCCGAGAAATTACTGTCATCAGCAACCTCTGATGTGTGTATTCCTGAACTGTGCTTTAGAGAAGGGGTTTGGCCCCTTTCCACACTCTGTTTGCCTTCTGCCAATAGAAGGCAGACACCTGCAAACCCAGGGGACCGTATAACTACTGATGATAAAGTTCTCTGCTTCTGAATCAACACGAGGAATAAAAAAGAAAAACCACCCATCAACCAGTAACACCTGCTTTGTACAATTAAATGACAGAGAAATAAAATTGTTTGTAACTGAGCCATCTTGTACAATGATTACAGCTATCCTTCTCCAACCAAAATACAAGAGTGACATAAAAATGTTCTAGGTAGAAGACAATAAGCTTAACCCATCTGACCAACAGAGAAGCTTTTATTATGATGATGTTAATGAACATCAGTCCTCTTCATTTCACCAACTGCATCTATTACTTATCTTACTGAGAGAAATCAGTGATAAAGGTGTTTAGGAGAGAGGGAGGGGAGAAGAAAGGGAGGGAGGGAAGCAGTTTCTATACTGGAGAAGAAATGTGAGGAATTATTAAGAAAATTGTTTCCCCCTTCGGAAGGTATTATTGTACTTCTTTGACAGATGAGAAAATTGTGGCACAAAAAGGCTAAGTAAGCAACTTCTCTAAATGTCCTTCTATTTATACTTTCACTTGCATGACATAATTTGATCATGTGACAGCAAAACAAAAGGCCTGAAGAAGAAAATACGTCAAACATGAACATAATTAGGGATATGTGAGCACACATCCATTTACTAACAACCAAAATCAGGGAAGAAACTTCTTAAACAAAAGGCCTTTGATGATAAAGTGTAAGCCAAAATACAATAGGTTCTCCCACTACACCTGACTGCTATAAACATTAATCACAGTTAAATGTTTGTGAATTGCTTTTCTGTCAAAAAGAACATGTAGAATAAATGATAAGAAATCAAAACTTGCCAGGCATGGTGGCACATGCCTGTAATCCCAGCACTCAGGAAGCAGTGGCAGGCGGACCTCTGTTAATTCAAGGCCAGCCTGGTCTACGTAGTGAGTCCCAGGATAGTTGGGGCTACAGGGAGACGCTCCCTCAAAAAGACCAAAACAAACAAACAAACAAAAAAGGAAACAAAATCTTACCTGCCTAGTTTTGAGAAAGAAATTGCACAGAAGTCCAGGTTTTTCTATAAACTCATGGTTTTCAAGTTATTTCTGTCCTCCTCTAGATTTGGATGTCTTCAGTGTCTCTCAATAGCAGTTGCTTTCATTTTCACAGAAATTGAAACTTGGGATGTGGAAGAAGTGGGCAGTATGGAGGCTGTAAGTGATTCCTGTAGGAGGGGCAATGCGGTCCTCTAGCACTCTAAGGAACAGTCTCACCCTGTCTGGTAAGCAGGAAGAAGGGAGCAACAGAAGGCCACACTATTCATTGAAAACACAGCGTATAACTGATATAATTCTCTCATTCACACAGTCTGCATACTGCCCCCAGCAGCTGTACATGAGAATCTATGTCATCATCAAAGTTTGTGTTTGAATCCATTTGGTGAAAAATCTGGACCAGTCTAAATTCCACCTATATCTGATATCCCTAGGACGTGTGCTTCTTTTTCTGTGGTGAGGAAACCCCAGGGTGGAAGGCTGTTTGGAGTGCAGGAACCGGGTAGGAGGACTTCGTGATAGAGGCTGAGCCTCCCGCTGCTGTCCTCAGTGGCCTTCATCCTTCCTCTGTAACTTTTATCACTGAACAGAAGCTGAAGACACAGAAATTTGTCTCCCCCACACCAATCCCCTTCTCTGAATTCTCACCAGCATGTCTACTCAACAATTTCATTTAGATGGTGCAAAGGTACCTCAAGGTAAGTATATTCTCCCAATCAACTCATTGCACTCAGCCCCTAGCAGCCACGATTTCCCACTGGAAGTTGGATAAAGGAATACAGATCTACTAAATGCTACTTGAAGCACTGTATGATCTGAGCGGCTCTCTCCGACTTCATCTTCCTTCATATCCCCGACTGCCACTCCTTCTACCTGGGGTTTCAGTTTCCCAGCTCTCCCACACTTCCTGTAGCCACAGCCTTTTGCAAGTAACATCCCTCTTGTTTAGCATCCTTTTCTACCATTTTCTCTCCAGAGGAGTAAGCTGCTGAGTATCTTTCAGATGTCAATCTTTCTAGTTATGTTACTAGTTAAAATCAATTTTCCCAGTAAGAGTGGCCATTCTTCCCTCCACATTAGCGTCAGCTGGGGCAATAGGCTACTTTAGGTATCTTTACATAGCTCTGCATAGATCTACTATGTGTTGGTCTTAAGAATTACCCAAGATCCACATTCTCAGGGACCATCACATACTACCCTTTTAGGACTAACCACAAAGAGAAATTTTATGGGATCTGTGTTTTATTCTTGCCACAAGTATTTGTGTAAAACCACAGTGTCTTGAAGAATAGTATAGAGGCTTTTTGTAAATGAAATAGCTTTGTATTCCTCTTATATTATCCCCAAAACACATACTTGAAGAAAACTGAAAACAAGGAATTATTTAATGACCTTCTGCCTTGTCTTTCCTTGGGGGTTATCATATTTAGGTGGCAGATATAAAATGTGGTCATCTGTGGCCTGACTCAAGAGCAGTGTGCTTGCCTTTCTGTGCTTTCTCTTTTACTCCTTGAACTGCAACCTCAGTTGCAGTTATTCACTGCTTTCTGCTCAGCAGTTCTGTCATGGTCTCTCCTCCTCCCCACCCCCGCCCCCTGCAGCTCTAGCCTTGGAAATATTGCTGGTCTTCATTTCCATTTCAAATACAAGACTAGCTCTCCAAGGGAATGTGCACAAAGCAAGCCAGTCTCACCAATCTGATGCTTCTCAGAATGTTGCCTTCCCATTGGGTGAGAGCCAGGCTGCTTTTGTGATCAGAGTAGGATTTTTTTTTTTTTGCCATCATAAAATCATAGTTGGTTTATGTACTGGCAACAATTACTTATGGAGAGCTTGATATCAGCTAGATATAAGTCATAAAATAGAATTTATCTTACAAAAGCACCTAGTATTAGTGGCCCCAAAAGCCACGGGACTGACCTTGGATAAAACAACTTTGACTATATGCATGTCTTAAGGAATCTTCCACATGTGTAGCAATACTTCAGCTAGAAAGTCAGCATGCATTCAGTGTGCTTCTATAAAAATGGGAGGCCAAAAATTAATAAAAACAATAAAAACCAGTGGCTTTGCAGTCTCAGTAAGAGGACTGTCAGAACAAAGAATTGTTGCTATTAAAAAATTATGGAAAAAAGCAGATATTAATTTTGCATGTCATACATTAGTGTGTTTACAATGTGTTATGTTTTAGATAGAAGTCTAAGAAACGTTGCTCCTACTTTGTATGCAGCTTACATTCAATGAACTCCTCCAGGGAGGGAAAAAAAGGGAAAAAAATCAAATAAATATGTTTTTGCATAAGAAAAAATAATTCGGTTGCCAAAAGGAAAATTTATCAGGTTGAAAGTTACTCTCTGGAGATAGTTCTTGTGAAATCACGGCTTGCTTTTTTCTGCCACAAAAATTCTTTGATTTGCCTTTGGGTCACTTGTGGAGAAGCTCAGCATCATGACAAATATCAAAATATATAATCATTAAAAGCCACAAGTTCTGAAACAAAGCATATGTAAAATATCAGTAATTCAAGACAAAAGAATTCTTAATATGTCCTAAATCAAAGCAGTCTGCCATATCATTAAAATTAAGAGAGAAATGGCAAAATACTCTTTCTATGTTTCTTTTAGCAAGAGGTCTTCATGTTCCATCTCTTAGGAATCCAAGTAAGGATGGTGGACTTGGAAATGGGGCTCTGAGCCTCATGAATATCATTACAAAATTTTAAATGTCGGAATCTAAATTCTCTTCTGGGACATGAATGCATTACTTAATCAAAGTCTCAGTGGTCCAAAATATCTCTAAGCTTAGACCCTCTGCAAAAGCAAACAGAAAACCCCTACATCTCAAAAACTTTAAAGTAGAAATTTGTATTTTTATGAAAAAGTTATAGTTAGCTAGTAGAAAATGGAAACTTATTTTAACTAGAGAAATTCAAGGTGTTTGGGCTTAATTTCTCTCAAAAAGAAACAGAGAAAATACTCATTTTTAGAAAAGAGTGATGAAGCTGGGCGTGGTGGCGCACGCCTTTAATCCTAGCACTCGGGAGGCAGAGGCAGGCAGATCTCTGTGAGTTCAAGGCCAGCCTGATCTACAGAGTGAGCTCCAGGCCAGCTGGGACTAAAAAGGGAGACCCTAACACAAAAGTACCAAAAAGAAAGAAAGAAAAGAAAAGAGTTAGGTAAAGGAGCAGGGAGCAGAGAGTTAAAGGATCACAGACCTTGAGCAAATGAATCCGAAGCCTTGGCAGATGTCGCCATGCTTCTGGATGCACCACAATCCCTGCTTCTGCTAATGACTAAATTTCTTATAGATAATCTTCTCTGACTCTATCATCCATCCTCCTTACTCCAGGTATGAGTCAAAAACTTTACACATTAGGGTGGGGTAGTGCACTTGCCTGGCAAGTGCAAGGCCCTGAGTTTGGTCCTCAGCTCCAAAAATAAAAGACATGGGTTCAATTCCCAGCACCCACACAGTGGCTAACAACTGTCCATAACTCCAGTTCCAGGGGAAATCCAATGCCTTCTTCTGGCTTCCATGGGCATTGCACAACAAGGGTGCACTTACATACATTCAGGGAATACACTCTTACACATAAAATAAAAATAATAAAATATTTTTTAAAACTTTGCACATCTGCCTGTGAGCACTACATGGGCATCTAGTCTAAAGTTACATCATTCTATGACATTCCTCTTTCTAAACCTGGACTGCTTCTGTGGTCTACATCTCATTGCTTCCAAACTTAGGGGTCTCGACCTATGCCTCAAGAATCCAGATTTGTCCATCAGTCCTCAAGGAGCCAATTAAAAGGGTCAAATCCATAGTGAAAACCAGAGAAAGGAGGGTTACTCAATGTGAGCACACTGGGAAGAGAGACAGGGACATTCAGCAACATCTCACCAAGTCCGTTTTCAGGTTCTAATGTGAGGGTAGGGTTTAAATAGAAGGAAAAAAAACATACATAACTAAGCAGCATGGTCAAGGCTTGGTCCTCTGTGTACCAATGCCTCACCCCTAAGTCTTTCCTATAAGGTCAGTGTCCCCTGCAAGGTCATCTGACACATTGCAAATCTTTCTCCAGGCCATAAGTTCCTTTCTAGCAGATGAGTTTCTCCTTCAGGTGCCCAAGAGCTTCAGACTTTTCTTCTCTAAGCAGGAGATTCCTGGAGAAATTTTAATCTCTTAAGGTCCATTCTTTCAACCTTCTGATAGCCAGAAAAGAGTAGCACAAGCATCTCTTTAGAATATATTCATCCCTTCCAGACAAGATGCTTACAATTAAAGACCTCATCTAGTGGCAGAAGGAAGAGATTTTAAATGTATTCTTTTAGAAAATTTTTTGGTGTTTTTCAGACAGGGTCTCCCTGTAGCCACAGTTGGCCTGGAAAACTCCCTATGTTGACCAAGCTGGCCTTGAACTCACAAAGATCCACCTGCCTCTGTCTCCCAAGTGCTAGGATTAAAGGCCCTTTGGATGCAGAAGTTTACTGTTTTGGTCAGTTCTTTGAACAGGTTTTTCTCTCTTTTTTATTCCCTTTAATTTTATATTACTCCAAAATATGCATATATACACTGCACACATAAATCGGAATTACAAAGTCTGAAAATAAACTATAGGTTAATTCCAAAACACGTTTAGGGATTCACATTTTAACAGTAAAGTTGCATGCAGGTAAAAAGAAATATAACTTTACATTCTAAATTACATGTATGTTTTAATGTAATTTTTTGAAGGTTCTATAAGAATTTAATATAAATTTTACAATCAGTTTACATTGTAAACTATAAATTATTGTAATATTTCAATAACTCAGGGATTATACTGAAATTATTCTATAAAGCTATCAATACTTTTTTATTTTATATTATTCCAAAATATGCACATATACACTCCACACATCATGAGCTTTGCTGGTAAATGGATGGAACTTGAAGCAATTATACTAAGTAAAGTAACACAGTTCCAGAAAAAAAAAAAGGCAAATGGTTTCCCTCATTTGTGGATGCTAACACCAAATCCCCAGTTGGCAGGCAAACTGAGCAACTTTATTATTATATTTCATTGTATCTGAAAGCAACTGTGCTATTACAATGTGAATCTATAAATGGGCTCTAGAATTGTCTTACCACTTATACTCACGCATTGTAGTTACCATATATAGATGGAGGATATGTAGTCATATTCTAAAAAAAGAATGTAAAGTTACACGACTTTATACTTGCATGCAAATTTACTGTTAAAATGTGAATCTTGGGCTGGAGAGATGGCCAAGCGGTTGGGAGTGCCAATCGCTCTTGCAGAGGACCAGGTTCGATCCGCAGCACCCACATGGTGGCTGAGAACCGTCTGTAACTCCAACTCCAGGAGAACTCCAGTTCCAGGGAAATCCGACACCCTCTTCTGACCTCCGAGGCATTGCACGGCATGGTGCACAAACCTACATGCAGACAGTACATTGATATACATAAATAAAATAATATTAAAATTAATAAAATAAAATAAAAGGTGAATCTCTAAATGTGTTTGGGAATCAACCTACGGTTTATTTTTAGAACGCGTTCTTGACCCTCCCCTCTCCTGTTGCCCCTACTCCTTCATTCAGTTATGACAGTTTCACACCGCTTTTATTTCTGTTTTTGAGATAAGGTCTCATTTTAGACCCTGGGCTGACCTCAGGCTTTGTCCTGCCTCATCCTCCAGAATGCTGAAATGCCACACCCATGTCACTTTAAAGCATCCTAAGTGTGTCTCCTTTCTCCATACCTCTACCATCTCCATCCTGATCCAAGCTACCCTTATCATTTGCCCGGATGAGACACAGTCCACCCCGTTGGCTTCTTGCTATGTTCTCTTACACACCACCGTGTCTGTGGCAACGAATGAAGGATTTATTTAAAGTCTGTGTTCAATCATTTTGAATTGCTCAGTGGCTTCTAAGGGCTGTCCAAAGGATGACTGACCTGCTTGTTGAACATGGGTGTAAATCCTGACTTCTTCCTGACCTCTTTTAATAGCTTCCCTACAATCCAGCTGCACTGGTTTCTAGATTTCTTGGCTGTGTTAAGCTCTGCGCATGCTCAAGGCCTGGGCACTCTGCTTTTTCTTGACCACACTGCCTGCTCTCCCCATGTTTACCCCTTACTCTCATTCCTTCTCATCGCAGCACGTGGACTTCCTGAGGACGTTGCCATTCCCCTTCCTCCCAGGTCAGTCCGTTACTTTTCCTGCTTGCAATTCTCTCTACTTTGATTTTCTTAAATGTTAAATAAGACAGTTTGTAACGTTCCCTATCTATTATCCCTTAATAACTGTCTCCAACCATCCTCACTTGGTTTAAAGAACCAGCCTTCTGGCTGTGTCTGTGCCGTAGGAAAGCTCAGAGCCTCCGTTAGTGGACTGAGGTCTGTGGTCAGGGTAGGGTGGCTAGATGATGGACCCTGGAGCGTCTGCAGTCCAAGTACGTCCGCACCGCCTAGCCGACACCCACAAGTGTGGGAGTGACTGGTGAACCGGCACTGTGAAGCCTACTTGCTCCGACATGGGCCACATCCACCTCCTCAACTACTTCACCTCTGCAGAGAATGAGAGCGAAATGCTTCAACCAGAGGGAGAAGATGCTGCAGCCCTGCGGGCGGTGGGCGAACAAAGCCAAGGACTCACAGCCCCTGAGCCCGGGCCTTCCCCTGCTTGCAGTCAGTGCAGTGATCTCCTCCGTGGTTCCTGCTTCTGGAGCCCTGTGAATGAGCAAGTCCTTGTCCTGCGTGTCTCACCTGACCTGCTTGCATGTGGACAATTCCGAATACGGCATTGGGAGACCTCCAGAACCCTGGAGAACTGTGGATGGAGAGGTTGTCCAGGCTGCCAGCCAGGAGAACACCCTTCCAGTGTGAAAGGAGGATTTAGATGCTGCTCTTCTGTAGTTGATAGGTTCTTGTTTTTTCCATAAAGTTTAGAAATTGTCTTTTTTAAATGTGTACGAGTGTACTGTCTGCATGTAGGTTGGTGCACCCATGATGTGCAATGCCTCGGAGGTCAGAAGAGGGCATCGATTCCCCCTGGAACTGGAGTTAAAGACGGTTCTTAGCCACCATGTGGGTGCTGGGAATCGAACCCAGGTCCTCTGCAAGAGAAGTTGGGGCTCTAAACCGATGAATCGTCTCTCCAGCCCCGAGATTGTCAAAAAAATAAAAGAGCCGAGGGTGGTGGCACACACTCTCTTAATCCCATCACTCAGGAGGCAGAGGCAGGCTGATCTCTGTTAGTTCAAGGCTAGCCTATTCTACATAGGGAGTTTTCCAGGCCAGCTGTGGCTACAGGGAGACCTTGTCTCAAAAAGACCAAAATAATTTTTTTTTTAATCCAGCCTTGTATATTTTTTACAGCGCTCTATAAAGTTACTACTTTATTCCAAAGAAATTGAATAAGAAATGAATGAGAGACTAGTTCTAATCTACATGAGGAAACTACAAAATATGAAACAGAAAAGTACACAAGGAAGACCTGACAATGCTGATCTTACTTCTGGTCTTCACGGTCATTTCTATGTATCATAAAAACAGAACTGATAGCTCCATTGAAATCTGTTTGTTTTTTAATATTATTAAAAGGAAAAAAAATTCTCCTGGAACAATGTGTTTGTGATATTGTGTCAATGTTGCAGTAGGAAAAATGATTCATTACAAATGAAGAGATGTCAAAAATCTTCTACAGACACATGGACAAATGAAGGAAATAAGAGGGTGTGCTGGGCTAGAGGTGTGTAGGGAAGCTTTTATTAGCTCTAAAGGGAAAAGTGGAAGATACTGCGAATTCAAGGCTTAGCTTAGACTATGGTCCCCCAAGGACAGTATGGTAGAGGAAGATTGAGGAATTAGATGTTTAAACATGACGTGAGTATACAGGGTGTAAGGAAAGAAATGTTTTATGCTTTTTCCTTTTGCACACTTATCTCTTGCCCTTCTCTCCCATTGGCCAAACCCAACTAGAAGTCACCTGGAAAGCAAGCTTGGGGTTTGTATTTTACAGGAGCAAGCCTCCTGTGCAAAGTCCACATGAGAGACGAGGATAGAGAATGATCCGTAGAAGAGGGAGGACACAGACATGGATTTTCTATTTATGTTATAGAGGTAAAAGATCTCCATTTATGGACACTTTTATTTCACTATTTAAAGAAGAATTTAAAATGTCAACAATTCTGAGAGGTTAGAGAAATATGGTTGGCAATATCCTTATACTAAGCAAATCCTGGTTCCAAAGATGGATTAAAGCTAGATATGGTGGCATAGCCTTGGGAAGTCGATGTAGAAGGATCAGTTTAAGGCCAGCTTCAGCTACTTACTAATTTACAGGCCAGCAAGCAGAATGTGAGACCTGTCCCCCCAAAACTAAAAAACAAAACAATAATCTTTCAAAGAGGGGTTAGCCAAATAGAGAACAGTCTGTCGTTGTGTTGAGGCTAGAACTAAGAGATTCCCATTCTAGACAAGTGCTCCACCACTTCAATGCCCAAGTATCTTCAATACTTTTGAAATTTGAGAGGTTCTTGAGGAAAAATGAATTAATTTAATCAGCAATGAAAAACTAAATCCCAAGTCGTAGAAAGAATTTAAAGAGTAGTAAGTCCAGCTTGACACTTGTGGGCCTCTGTGATAGAAGGAACATTGGTTCCCCAAGGATGCTTGAGTCCTAATCCCTGACACCTGTGGATCAGCTAGGCTATGTGACGAGGGGAAATTAAGCTTTCAGATGGAACAGGATTTGTTCATCAAATGCCCTTGGAGAGTAACATCAGCTAATCTAATATAAGGGTCCTTGACAGTAGGAAGAGGCAGAAAGGAGGTCAGAGCAATACTGCATGAGGACTTGAGGGAGTGCATCCTGAGTCAAGGGAGCTGAATAATCTCTAGAAGCTGGAAATCGAAAGTAACACATTCTGTTCTATAATTTCCGGAAAAGAATTCAGGCCTAGAGGCATCACAACTTGGCCTAAAGAGACCCAAGTCAGGCTTATGACTTTTTATGGAACTGTTGTGATCATAAAGTATAAATGCCTGCCATTTAAGCTACTTAGTCTGGGGCAGTGTTTTTCTTTTTTCAAACCAGCAACAGAAGTTATATAATCTCTTCATGAGTGAAATGGGGCTAACAGTCTTGGTATTGAAAAGAAACTGAAAATATGACTGAGCTCTCAAAGACCAGCCTATGGATAAGATATGAATCTTACAAGGCAGGTGGCTAATTGTTAAACACAGGTCATTTCTTTTTTATCAAAATTACATTTATTTATGTATGTGCATGTGTTTGTGAAGAAGTCAAAGGACATTTTGCAAAAGTTGGTTATCTCCTTCCACCACAAGTTGAAGCAGGTGCTTTTGTGCACTGAGCCATCCCACCACACCAACATACATCATTCTAGTACAGAAGACGTCTCTAATAATCTGATTGAATTATAAGGATATAATGAAAGGAATGAATTATAAATATTTTTTCACTGCTCATGGAGAATAATTTCTAGAAATCAGATAGCCAGACATGATCTTATGTTAAAAATTAATCAAATATCGGGGCCAGAGAGATGGCTCAGGGGTTAAGAGCACTGGCTGCTCTTGCAGAAGACTCAAGTTCAAATTCAGCACCCACATGGCAGTTAACAACCATCCCTTACTCCAGTTCCAGGAGATCCAATGCCCTCTTCTGTCTTCCACAGGCATTGCATGACCTGGGTGCACTTACATGCAGGCAATACACTCATGGACATAAAATAAAAACAAAAATTAAATATTATTTGTTGTTTGTGGTAATAAAACTGCATATTTTTAAAAAATCAGTCATCAAAGAAAGTGAATCTCTAGGGTATGCCTGAGTGAGAGTAGGAAAAACTGTACTGACAGAATGCACAAAGGATATGGCACCCCAAGATACGCTGGATTGTGCATTCTCTAATTTGTCATGAAAGCACCAGTAATATTGATGATAGTTGCAGAAGTGACTATCTGAGGGCTTTTCTTACTGTAGTAGGCTATAAAGATAGGCTATAAAGACTCCCATGGAAGGACGTTTACACCCATGCCAGAGGAAGAAAATAGCCTTATTACCAGAGACTAGAATTTGGGGTGGCAATGGACCTGATTAGATAAACTCAATAAAGTAACACTCCCCCACACATTACTGCCGTATATTTTTTTAGCAATTTACTTAGAATTTGCTGCCTAGGCATGTGTTCTTTTGCCTTGTTATTTCTTCATAAATTTATCATTTTTTTCTAAAAATATAACACATCATGGCTATTTCCTCAGAACTTTGGTCCCTTGTGAGGGTCCCCATGTACATGTAAAACTAATAAAGCACACACGTTTTACCCTTACTAATCTGTTTTGTGTTATTCTGGTTCCTAGACTCAGCCAAGAAGGAAGTCGGGAGAGGATTTCTCCCTTCCCTACCTAGCAAATGGTACATGGGCAGCTGCTCAAATAGATAGAATCGCTTTCCTCTAGGCTCTGACCTTTTCTGGTTCTCCTTCTCCTATGCCCTGTTTGTAAGTTGCCAGTGAGAGAGGAAAGAAAGTACTTGGAGCAGTACTTGGGAAGGCATGTGGGCAAGTTTGGGAGATGCTTATATGTCTTACCACAAATTAAAGCCCAGTTATGTAAATGGTCCTGAAAACAAGGATACTTGAAAATGCAATCTAGCTCCTGTGATTCATGAAGAAGAGAGCAATTAACTTTGGAGAATAGAGATCTGCACTTCATGTCTAACATAAGTAAAGCTAAAAGTTGCTGTCTACATTTGATTCAACTTTAATCAGAGTCCCTTAACAATGATTAACTTAGATTCCCTACTAGTTTGATGGTAATAGAGTAGCGGAGCTGCTATTTGACAATCAATTACCAATGTAAACTGATCAGTTTCCAGTTTCACTCCAGGACTTATGATATAGGAATGTGCTAATTAAAAGTGGCTGTATACATTTTCATTGTCTTACAGATTGTCACAGTTGGCAACAAGGTATAATATGTTATTGAAATCGCTACAACAGTTACATTATTATTATTTAATGTGTGGTAAAAAAGTAAGAATTTGTAACTGAGATCAAAAGGAATGTTTTTTTTTTTTAAGTTAATTCATGAGAATAAAGAACTGCTCCAATGGAATCTAATTAGTAATTAGGCTGAGAACAAGTTTTATTTCCAAGTCAGCCTAAAGCAGAAAGCCGCCCTTTCCAGGGTTTTCTGGGTGAGCCTCATAGAAAAGGTTCTTTTTCCTTTCTGGTCATGGAACCATAAGAGTGTGACACGAAACTGCTTCAAGCAAAACATTTCCATAGAGAAAAAGCCTGGAAGAACAAGACAAACATCTGGAAAGAAACTAATCTGGAGAGAGGCTAGGAGACAGTCTCGCCGTAAGCTGCTGCGTCCTTGCTGCTGCCTTGTCTGTTTTAGCCATTTCCCACTCTAGGTAGCACTTCGGTTCCTTTCCAGTTAGTAACTTTGCACCTTAATGACCTCAAGTTGATTTTGGTGCTTGCGACTAAATGTTCATGCTAATATAATATGCAAGTAAGTTTTCTGAGGCCTTGGGATAGATATGTTTTAAAGAAGCCCAGAAAAATAATCTTTCCTACAGATGATAAACATCTACTCTCCTGAAGGAAGGGGGGAAATGCAAGACAAAAACTCAATAAACATCTACAGAGAAGAGAGTTACTTCTAAAGAAAAGAACCAGAAAATTGGAAATTGCCTCGGGACAATCCTGACTCGCTAGATGCTTGTCAGTGCTGAGATAGCTCCTGCTCCTCCATGCTGACGAGGGAGACTGGCAAAGAAAAAGGAAATCTTTAGCCATTGCTTTCAATCCTCATTTTATGAGTTCTTTTTTTTTTTTTTGTCTTTTCGAGACAGGGTCTCCCTGTAGCCCCAGATGTCCTGGAACTCACTCTGTAGACCAGGCTGGCCTCAAACTCACAAAGATCCACCTGCCTCTGCCTCCCAAGTACTAGGATTAAAGGCGTGCGCCACCACACCCGGCTCGTTTTATAAGTTCTTAATGCGTGGCCGAATTTATTTAACTTCCCCCACTTCTCACTAGGTCTCTGTAAACATTACCAAAATGGCCAACAACACAAAGCAAAAGAGAAAAATAAAAACATTGGATAATTTACATATTGGAAAACACACCTCTGATGAATGCGTATGGGTAGAGTATATTATTAAAGTTTCACAGGCAGTAGGCTAGAGAAGAAAGCAAAAGTACTTTGAGCTATGATTTGGTCATAATTAGGTAGTAAAATCTCTAATTCAAATAACAGTGAAGATTCTTCTAGAACTTCTAAACTTTTCACTTGGTGTCCTCTACATGTGGAGATGCTGCCACATTAGAAATGTTACTTCTGGATCTAGGCATGGTGACACGTGCCTTTAATCCCAGCAGTGGGAAGCAGAGGAAGGTGAATCTCTCAGAGATCAAGGCCAGTCTGGTCTACATAGTGAGTTCCAGGCCAGCTGGGGCTACATGGAGATTATCTTAACAACAACAACAAAAAATGTTGCTTCTAGAGATTACCAACATGGTGTTTTGTGGTCACCTTGCAGTGATTTGTAATTTCTGTAGTTGACTTTAGCATCTCCTTACATTATGATAAATGTGCTATGAGCTGGGAGGTTGTAGCCCCTGCTAATTGTGGGCCTACATGCTCATAGACAAAATTAGGCAGGTGAGCCCAGCCTTCAGTGGCTGTGTTCAGGCTTCAATAAAGCATCAGGTCAAGCAACTCACATGAAGTTACAGGCAACTATTCGCCTTTTCTCCTATGACAGTATTCAGTATATTACATTCCCATCAGACTGTTAGATGCATCAGAAATATATTCTAGTGTTTATTTTAGGTTTGAGTTTCAACGGAATGGAGCACTTGATATTTATAGAATATTATTAAATTCTGAAATAAACAGGCTATGGATTAAATTCTGAATTATAATTATTCCCTGAAATAAGATTTGAAGATATTTAAAACTCTTAGT
This sequence comes from Rhizomys pruinosus, assembly GCA_009823505.1. NCBI lineage: Eukaryota > Metazoa > Chordata > Mammalia > Rodentia > Spalacidae > Rhizomys > Rhizomys pruinosus. The sequence goes on along the minus strand of VZQC01004764.1, from coordinate 282,952 downwards.
GACTCTGGATTGGGAAAATATAGTAAATGGTATCATTTTTTTGTCAGCTAAATTTATGGCACTTATACTTACCTTTAACATAGAAAGAGCACCCATTTATTTCTTGGGGTCCTCTCCCACACAATGAGTCTTTTAGGGATGCAATTATAAAACTACATCTCCCACAGTGTCCTGAAGAAAGTCAGGGAAATGTTTACCTACAGACATGGCTCAGGTCTAAGAGGTTATTTTGTTCTGTTTAGAAATATAATTCTAAATAGGGTTGTCTCAGAGAAATACTGATTTTCAAAAACTGTCCAACAATATAAGATTATTATAAAAATAAGATTATTGCTTATTCACAAAGTGGGATCTGTCCTTTAGGCATCTCTGTACAGGAAATCTGAAATTGAGAGGAATGTTGGAAACACCAAAGGGCAGAAACTTCTCTCTGCAGATCCCTTAAAGGCTGAAAGGGTCCTTTTCCTCATGATCTAAGACCCGTTAACCTGAGGACAGGCACCTTGTTCTGGTTTGTTCTGCTGAGTCAGGAACATCCATGTCTATGTGCTGTGCAAAGAACTTTCTTCATAACTTCTTAATTAGTGTTTCCACTGTCAGTCATCCAGAGAAAAGATAGTCCGGAGACAGGAGATGAGGTAAGCCTTCTTGTGACATGGTGTCTGAGAAAGGTGTTTTTCTCTGGGGCCTATTGGTAATTTGGTCTAGCTTCCTGGAGCGTGCAAAGCTTTCTGCTGAAGAGCTCAGAAGAAAACTTTGGAACCAAAGCAATCTTAATCTGCTACTTCATAATAGGCTGCTGGACAGTGCTCTCAAAAGCAACGTTCCTAGATTAGAGCTGCTCCAGTAAATATGCTGACTCAGCAATGAAAGCCATAGAAGGGTAGGTTAGAAATCTGAGGAGCAGATTGCTAACTTTACGTTTGATAGTAAGTAAACTGAAGGTTATATATATTTTTTTATTTCATGTGTTTGGTTTTTTAAAATTTCAGACAATTTTGTTTAATAATGAATTAGAGGTAAATGAACTAGTTCTTTATTATAGAGAATACAGCATTAACTTCTTTAGTGACTTTCTTCATCTGGAAAATGCCAGCTATTGTAAATAATAAATAATAATAAAAGAGAAATCTTTGAGAAATATTTAGCCCAATACCTGGCACCCAGTAACTATTTAATAGACAGGAGATCATTTTCACATATAGAAATTGTTCTGAACTGAGAAATGATGTCTGAAATACACAAAGCATCAATAAAAGCATCATAAAAAAAGAAAAGAAAAAGAAATTGTTACTAGTTACATCAAGGGATGAGCTGGGAAGAGCTGTCTGTAAAATGCTTGCCTTGCAAGCAAAAGGACTTGAGGTCCATCCCTAGAACCCTTGCAAACAGAACTGGACCTGATGGTGTACTTTTTTATATTATTTTTATTTTATGCTTATGAGTGTATTGTCTGCATGTGTGTAAATGCACCCATGCTATGCAATGCCCACAGAAGTCAAAAGAAGACATCAGATACCTTGAATCTGGTGTTACAGACAGTTGTTAGCCACCACGTTGATACTGGGAATTGAATGGGGTCCTCTCTCCAGCTTCAATGGTGTACTCTTATAATCCTAGCACTGGGCCAACAGAGACAGGTAGGCTCACTGGCCAGCCAGCCTAGTCTACTTGGTGAGTCACAAGCCAATGAAAGATCCTCTCTCAAAGCAAGAAAAGATGGACAGCATGAGAGCAATGACAAGTCTCCATACACACATTCACGCCTGATCATACAAATCCATTCACTCGTGTGCACATGCATAAATAGACAATAGACGCCAACACACATGCAACATGCATACAGATACAATTCAGGAGAAAATGTGAAAAGAAACTCACTAGAAGAAGGTAAGAGTGAAAGTTAGAGGAATGGAGGGTACATAGAAAGGTGAGCTTTTGAAAAGTCATACCAATGTGGCCGAAAATTTGACTATGCAAGTCAAAGATCTAAAATAAAATATATGAGTGTATCTGGGATTTGAAAAAATTATTTACTTATTTATTTGTTAATGTATTTATTTGTGTGAGTGTGTTTGTGAGTGTGTGCATGTGTGCAGGTGCATGCTCTTGGCATATGTGGAGGCTGGAGGTCATCAGCGCCCTCAGAGGTGGAGTTACAGGTGTCTGTGCGAGGCCCTCTCCTTGTTGCGTGGACTCTGGCCTCCAAGCTCTGGTACTAATGATTTCATGCTATTAAACTCTGAGCCATCACTCCCGCTTGTATCCTGGGATTAGGCAGACAATCTTGCTTAAGAGTTGGGGCTATTTTTCTTAAAAGTTATTTTCAAGTATTTTTTTATGTGTGTGAGCATTTTGCTTGCATGTATGTAAGTCCACCATGTGTGAGCAAGGCCTACAAAGGTCAGAAGAGGGAGTCAGATACCCTGGAACTGGAGATATGGAGCATTGCTACCTGGCATGTGTGTGCAGGAAACCAGACCCAGATCCTCTGGAAAAGTAGCAAGTGCTCTTTAACCACCAAGACATTTCCCCAGATCCTCTGGAAGAGTAGTGAGTGCTCTTAACCACTGAGACATTTCCCCAGATCCTCTGGAAGAGTAGCAAGTGCTCTTAACCACTGAGACATTTCCCCAGATCCTCTGGAAGAGTAGCAAGTGCTCTTAACCACTGAGACATTTCCTCAGATCCTCTGGAAGAGTAGCGAGTGCTCTTAACCACTGAGATATTTCCCCAGCACTCTAAAATTATTTTTAAAGGTCTCCTCAAAATTCTAAAACTTATGGCTCTTGCAGTTGTCCCATTTTTAATTCTGAAAATACTGCTCTTCTACATATTGGCACAATGTAATGCTCTCATAGAGGTGAGTACACATGATGGTAAATGTATCCAACTTCAAAATCAAATCGTTCAAAGATTAAAAATAAATAATGAGTTTGCTTAAGAAAATTAAATGTTTATATCCTACCATGTTTGCATAAAAGCAATATATTAATTACAAAGACTTCTAAATTATAAAGCCTTCCATGACCTCTGCTTGGAAGAACTTTGGTTTTCATTATATCAAGTGAAAATGTGCCTTAGAAAATAACCAATCTTAACCAAAGAATGATTGGGCAGCTGATTACTCCTGGGTGAAGAAGAGCTGATTTTTAAGGGAATGACTAAGGGCTGCCTAGACTACAGTGGATAAACTTGCACTGGGAAGTCAGGGGACATTAATTTGACTCAATAGGCCTTAACACAATTGACAGAATGCATGAAATCCAGTGGGGATGGTGAGCCATGGGAGGTGCTGATGGCGATGTGGGTATAAAGAGGACTAAGATGTTTTATATATTTAAAAAATATGCATTGAAAAAAGAGAAGTAATAATTCCCTGTCTTTACAGATATTCATTAATTACTTCTCATTAACTGAACCATTTTGGATTATTGGGGTGAAGGAGGGCTATACTGTTTGGGGAAGGGTCTAAGTCATATTTTACTATACATTATTTATATCTCACAGCACTGTAATGATGTAGGAAATGTACAGCAATTTTCTGCATTCATGGTATGTCAAAAGGTTCAATTGATACCAAATTAATAGCACAAATTGTATTTAAACTTTCGATTCTTGATTTTGTTGTTGTTTTCTATTTTCCTACTGAGACAGCCTGCCTCACAATTTTTGAAGGCAGGTTGCAGCTGCTATGTATATTTCCCACCTTCTAATTTAGACTTTCATCTCTTCAAAAACACACTCTCATCTCATTTTTAAACAAAACCAAATGGGATTTGATTCTTGTTAATGAATTATGGTCTCCAGCTCTCAGGGTAGAAAGTGATCTTCTTAGGAAAGAATCTAACAACAGCACAAAGAGCCTGTTAGAAACTGCTGGGTCTGGTCTCCCTTCGATGGCTGTCACGGTTATGTTGTTTGATGTTGTGGAATTGGCGTTGTTTTCATGACAAAATTAGTGCTACAGATGGTGGGCAGCCAAATCTTGTTGAAATGGGCAATTGTAAGATGGACTGAGTCCTGAAAAGCCCTCAGCCAGTGCAGTCAAGTGCTCATATTATTTTATTGGGAAACAAACAAAAAAAATTTTAAAAGATTGAGACTTGGCTCTGGAATGACTCAAATGATAACTCAGAGGCTTCCCCTCATCCGCATGCCATGTTTGATAGGGAGACTTGCTGGACACAGAATTGCAAATTGTCCGCCGAATTAATGATAACTCAGAGGCCTCCCCTCATCCGCATGCCATGTTTGATAGGGAGACTTGCGGGACACAGAATTGCAAATTGTCCACCGAATTAATGATAATTCAGAAGCCTCCCCTCATCTGCATGCCACATTCGATAGGGAGATTTGCTGCACATAGAATTGCAAATTGTCCACTGAATTAAATTGAAGAAAAATAAAACTGCCTGATAAATGCAAATTGTCACAGTCATCAGGATAGGTACTGATTCAGTCCATAAGTCATGCTTTGATGCTTACAGCAGTAATTTTCTCTTTAATTCAAAGTGGATTTAGACAGACTTCATAAACAATCATTTGTGCTGTGAACTGGCCAGCTTCCTGCTGGACCTCAGTGTACACTGCCACTCTGCCTAAAGCAAGCTTCTTTTGCTTCAGGTTTTACATGGTCAACTCATGGTCAAGACTCTAGTTCCTGCCCTGAGAAGGCACTTTCCACTGCATCTGGATTAGCAGTCCCCTGCCTGGTATGCTACCCTTTTATTTTAGTTTTAACTCCTACCACTGTGTGATACTATTTCACTTATAAATTGATTGTCTTAGATAGTACATATATTTATGAGATGGGGATCTTATCTGTTTCAATTGCCTCCAATCTCTGGTGCAGTAAGGGTTTAATAAATTTGTGCAGATGAATGAAACAAAATTTTAAAATAGGAGACATGTCTTTAAAACAAAAACTGATCTATAAAGTAAAGAAAAGCTATGGGATAAACTATATTTCTTAATTTTTATTTTTGGTTATGTTTATTTGTGAGTGTTTATATGTGGGTATGAGCATGTGTCAGTGAAGGTGACCTTGAAGGCCAGAAGAGGACGTCAGATCCCCCGGAGCTGGAGTTACAGGTGATTGTGAGCCACCCAACATGGGTGCTGGGGTGGGAACTTGGGTCCTCACCAAGAGCACTACGAACTGCTTAACTACTGAGTAATCTCTCCAACCCCTATTTATTTTACACAGAAGACTTTGAAGTTCATGCCCTCTTTTTATCAGTTTTTGAAAAATAACTGTGTGCATAAATACATACCATGTGATTTTCTCTATTGAAATTTGATTAAAAAGGAGTATTACCAGGAAAAAAAAGCATTTTTATAAAAGTGCAGAAAAATGGCCACTAACCATAACATATATCAATATGTACAGTTTTGTCTTACGTTGTCTTCCACAAATTGGGGTTTTAGGCATAAAATGGTATCACTAATGCTAAGGCCACCAGGAAATGAAGGGATCGCATGACCCTCTCATACTACCCTATGTACAATATTCTTTTTTTTCATTGCTTGTCCTAGGTCAAATCCTATTAGTCAACCTATCTGACTTATGCTTAATCTTTATTGATCAGTTTTTTCATCAAATGAGAAAAATCAATTTTCTATTATGTTTGCTAAACAGGTAAAGTGAGCTGCAATAGGATTGGCAAATAAGCAATTGATAATTATTTGCTAAGTTGTTCAGTAATATATTAAAGGGAAACTACGAATAAGATGATACATTGCCATTTGATCTTTATTAGTATTTCTATTTATCCTGAACATTTCAAACCTTACAGATGGATGCAAATGTGAAAAATTAAAGGTAATGTTTACAAGAGAAAACATACATCTTTAAAATGTTTTCAGTTTACATTTCTAGTTTTACTATGTCTTCAGTGTACATGAGTTGGAAGAGAAAACGAGTATAGGCACTAAAGATACTAAATTAGCCCAAGGAATCTGGCTTTCATGCCCAGGTTAACTGCCTCTCCTCACCATTTAAATGTAGTGCTCTCTAAGCAACCATGTTTCAGATTCTGTCATTCTAAATTTGAGGCTTATTTAGAAACCAAAGTTTATATAATTTTAATGTGCCAGGATTTATGCTATTCATTATTCCTAAATTCTGCAAACAACGCAAAGCGGAAAAAAGGTCTGTGCATAGTCTTGACATTTTATAAGTAGACTTTACTTTTTCCAATGTGGAAGAAAATGGCCCCTCTATCACAAGACATTAGGCAGAAAACATTTGCACGCATTTATTTTATGTACCTGTAAAATATCCATTATGGGGAGATTACTGTAATAGTCACTTGAATACAGAGTTATGAAAAACAGATTACCATTTTCAGAGCTTAAATTCAAAGGGGATGATGATATATCTATGAACCCTTTGATGAGATATGTGATGCTTAAGAAAAAGGCCCCAAAGCCTTTCTCACAGGAGAGGAAACTTTATGAGAACATAGAGCTTCTATGCAAAAGTGATCTATATGGGCATTTAAGTGTCTGGTAGGATTAAGTAAGTTGGACAGGGAAAAAGCATCCACATGGGGGCCATTTAAAAGCAACAATGAACATGGTTTATAATGATATCCTGCCTATTATTAAAACATAGGCACATTAAGCACAATTACTCTAAAATGTGGCTACAACTAACACAGGCTAGAGCTGCTCTCATTGTCCTAAGCCTGTCCTCTGGTTTCCTGCAAGAGCTGAGAGAGATGAAGGCAAATACAGCCACTAAAATCTGGAATGTCCTAACATTTAAGCTGAAGCCTCCTCAAAGCATGGTAGAAAGCATAAACCGTGGGTGTCTTGCTGAGCACTGGCCCTACAATGACACAGCCCTAGAAGGCTGATCTGGTTACCTCCAACCAGGGTGCTCCTTTCTGCCAGAGGCACATCATGACTAAAAGCAAAAGCTGGTAGGAAAAAAGGAAATGGCTGTGTCATCTTCAAGCAACTTACTAAACTACACTTTAGATATGTGCTGTCTTTGCTAGCTTTAACTGTCCTCAGCTTGGTACAATCTCTCTCTGAGGAGAGAGCCTTAACTGGGAATTTTCTAGTCAAGATTAATCTGTGGGGCTTGTCTTGATTGTTGATTGTTAATGTAAGAGAGCCTAGACCTCCAAATATGACACCATCCCTGGGCAGGTGGTTCTGAGCTGTACAGAAAAGCTGTGGAAGCCAGATCCTGTCTGTGGGCCACAAGCAGTGTCCTCCATGGTCCCTGACACACTTCCTTGGCTATGAAGTGGGTTCCTGGGTTAGAGGTACTGCTGTATGGAACAGCAAACAAGTTCCTGCCTTGGGTTCCTTCCTTTACTTCCTTCAATGATGGATTGCAACCTGGAGTTGTAAGTGAAAATAAACCTTTCCTCAGGTTGCTTGGGTCAGATTATTCTATCACGGGGACAGAAGGGAAAGCAGACCAGGTGCTCTTTACGTGGACCTTTTATTTGAATTATCCAGAGAACTGCTGAAAATCTTGAGTCCAGAACTATAAAGTTTGAGTTAATTTCATTATTTTGAAATCAAATTTAGGGTGTTGCTGGTGCTTGTAAGCCTTGTGTGATTTGCAATGTGCAGATAAAGTGGTTAGCTACTGTTTGGAGCAAAGAAGTGAGATAGGGCTTCTCAGGTAAAGCACTGCTTTTAACAAGTCCCTTTGAAATGATCATTTCATAACTGCCTTTCTTTATCCAATGCTACTTTGTATTTATTTGAGTCTGATTTCCTAACATGTAAAGTGTCCAAAGAGACAGTGGAATATATTCATATCACTCACACCGGCCTTCATAATCACTGAAGTGCTCAAATTGGGGAACAACATGAAATTATCTGGGTATGATGGAAAGTGATATAGGTTGAGAAAATGCATGCATTGCAGCGATTACAATTTTTCATTTTTGTAATAAATGAGCTACCAGAAAAACTTTGATGCACACACTTATCTTCATCTGTCAGAGAAAAAGAATGTATATATGATCAAACATGAGTTGGTGCTTAGTGTCTTGGATTCTATAGGGTTGTTCTAGATAATAGAAGTTTTCAGTGAAATCTCAAATGAGAAACACATTATAACCGAGAATCAGGGTGTTCCAGGAACATGTGTCTATGATCTCGACCAAATTGTTGGAAAGCAAAACACTTCAGCTAGATTTTTCAAGATGCTTAGGGTTAGGGGTCTGGAAAGTGTTAGCAGACAGGGAATGAACAAGAATAGCTGTGTAGTATCCTGCTGGTAACAGGCACAGCTCACTCTTGTCTAGTTATCTACCATAGGCCAGCTCCACAGCTGTGTTTTACATTGTGTCATTTGATCTTTTACTCGCAAATGTAGATCATCCAGGCACATATATGCTCAATGTTGGGGTTCACCTGTAAATCCTGATGCCAATTCTCTATCTTTTCCTTGCTCTAGTGACAAATATACCTCCCAGAAATGATAATAGGAGGAATTGGATTGAAAGACCTGGGTTTGGATCCAGTATCTGCTACTTATCAACAGAGGAAACAGGCATCTCTATTAGACTTTGAATATCAATTTCCTTAAATGTGAGATAAAATTAACAAGTCTTGCCATGTTCACTTTTTTAAAGTTTTTTTGAGAGAAGAAATATAACGTTGAGCTAGTCCTGGTGGCCTACACCTGATGTCCACGTACTTGTGAGGCTGAGGTAGGGTGACTGTATGTTAGAGGTTGAGATTCATAATGATTTCCTGTCCAACCTGTGCTACAACACAGGCAAGACACTATATCAAAATTATACACAAACATATATCTATCCTTGGTATTTTTGGATAAATCTAATGTGCAGTGTGCAAAGTACTATGCAATGGAGGATATCAGCATTGCTAAGCACCAGCTTCACAGGCTCCTCTTTAAAAAACCATCATGAAAATAGTGACTAAGTCGTCATTCAGTTTCTGTAAGCAAAGACGCACGCAGCTGGTTTTTTCTCCTGATTGCTGTACTGTTTCTTATGAACTACATTTATCCTAAGTTTTGACTTGAGATACAGGGTTCACTCCCAAACTTATTTATTGTCATCATTAGCGAGTTGGTAATGGCTGTTGGCAAGGGCTTAGAATGTCTCTCTCTATGGGCCATGGAACTGCTTGGGTGTCTTCAAAATACAATGATTAACATACTCCATAGAAGCCTCTGCAAGAGACCATGTTAAACTTGGATTGCTATTTATTTATTTATTTATTTTATTTTATTTTTTTTGTCTTTTTGAGACAGGGTCTCCCTATATCTCTGGCTGTCCTGGAACTCACTCTGTAGAGCAGGCTGGCCTCAAACTCACAGAGACCGGTGTGCTCTGCCTCCCAAGTGCTAGGATTAAAGGCGTGCACTACCACACCTGGCATTTATTTATTTCTGTATGTGTATCAATGTACTGACTGCATGCAAGTTTGTGCACCCGTGTCGTGTAATGCCGCGGAGGTCAGAAGAGGGTGTCAGATTCCCCTAGAACTGGAGTTCTCCTGGAATTGGAGTTTCAGACGGTTTTCGGCCGCCATGTGGGTGCTGGGGATTGAACCCGGATCCTCTGTAAGAGCTGTCGGCACTCTTAACTGCTAGGCCATCTCTCCAGCCCCTGGATTGCTATTTATGACTTAGCCTTCGAGTAAAACATCATTTTCACTTTGAGGCCTGATTCAAAGCAGGGGACAGCACACCAGAGTTCGAGTACCATCGAGAAGAGATTCATCTAGAAGATTGACTGTTACACTTTAACTGTTTACATTTTTCTAGCAATTATATTGCTGAACATGATCTGATGGACTATGACAGAGAAATAATAATGGGAATTCTATGAGATCTCCTTAAAGTAAGACACACCTGGATTGTCTGCCGCAGCATGGAGCCTGAGACAAGAAAACATTAAGGGGGAAGCAAACCAAGTAAAAGCAAACCCAGAAGAAGAAAATGCCGTTAAGTAGAAACATGCAACACTATGTCACATGTTTGGGGGGGGGGATAGACTAGCTCACAGATAACTCAAAAGTAGTCCATGTATAAGGATCTTATAGTCAAATTGTACTTTTTATTGAAATTATAAATTAAATAATTAGGTCAAAGTTGAAAATTGACACACGGAATAAATTACTAAGAGGCTGTGTTGGTAATATGTCTGTTCTCAGGTCCATTGTTGATCCTCCCACTACTTTGCTGTGTCTTGCAGGTAACCAAACCTTGCCGACGACATTTCCCGGTCTCCCTGGCTCACTGCTGCTCATGCCATTCTGCTCCTCAGTGGCATTGGCTGGGGACTCAGTGTGGAGATGGGGTGGGGATAAAGGAACCAAAGTATTTACTTTTTTTTATTCCCTTCCCTTCCGCTGTGGATCGTGTAGGCACACACATACTTAGTGTTGAGGATCAACTCAAAGCCCCAATGCTAAGTCTTGGCCTTGCAGTAAGGATTGGAAGACATGGGTTTGGATCTAGGATCAGCTAGCTGTTCATCGGCTGAGGGAAATTTGGCCTGATTACAAATTTCCTCAAATGTGAGATAAAATTGGTTAAAAAGCCCTACCATCATCATGCCTCGCAAGTTTATTGGAAGAAAGACTATGATGTTGAGCTGGTTGTGATGACACATACCTCATATCCCAATAATTGTGTAGCTGAGGCAGAAGAATTGTGAGTTATAAGCCAACACGTGATTCATAGAGCACTCCAGGCCAGCATGAGCTCCCCTCTCCTCTTCTTCTTTCCCCTCTCTTCCACACCCATGCCCTCCTTTTCTTTCTTCTTTTCCTGAGAAAGAGCTTTACTCTAAATTCCAGGCTGGCCTCCACTTGTTATCGTCCTGTCTGGATCCTCCTGTCTACTAAGTGTCGTCATTACAGGTCTGTAGCACCACATCCCCGTTCTTTACTACTCTTCTTTTAGGAGCAGCCTAGCAGTAGCTGCATCTTTACCATTCTTCTAACTCTCACCAGAGTGCTGTCTGCCCTGCAGTACTTGCTCCTATTGGAAAGCATCTTTGCAGGAGTGGTTCCCACACAGAAGCATGGAAGTGTTGTCACCTGGTCCCTGTTCTTCCTCTAGGCTTCCTGGTCTTGCTATTTTCTAGAGAGCTTCATTTCCAATAGATCTTCCACTCTTTCAGCACCCATTGTTAAACTGTCTGACATAGGCTCTGCCCTCCTGGCCACTTCTGACTGATAATAGTAAAGAACACCTCACAGGTGTTGTCCCCTGTTAAAACCATGATCCCAAATGTTAATCTAATTATTCCAGGGGAATCCGATGCCCTCTTCTGATCTCTGTGGGCAATGTATGACACACATGCAGAAAATGCACTCATACATAGAAAATAAAAATAAAATATTTTAAAAATTCAAAATAATGATTGATTTGTATATGGCCTAAAGTAATATGAAAAGATTCCGTATAATGACAACACCAGTTGACATGCAAACAAGATGGGGGGAATTTCAAAAGGTCCCCTCCAGATGAAGAGCTATAGGCAATTAATGATGAGAGAGAGAGAGGAGACCTAAACACACATACAAGCAAACATTAAATGTAGTCTCTCTATACAACAACAATAATAAGTCATTAAATTGAGAGGGAGTAGAGGGAATGTAGGAGGAATTGGAGTGTGGAGCACGAGGGACAGGAAGAATGTAAATTCAGTGCTTAAGTATGAAATTCTCAGAAAAGCATAAAAATTTACATACATATTAAAAAGAGTCTAGTTAGCAAAAATGAAACAACCCCTACTGAAGTTGATCATGTACATGTGAGTATTGAGGGATGTTTGAGAGAGGAGGACATGAAAGGTCATCTATGAATAAGTATAACACACCTAGAATAGAGATACACAAGTTTTGGTTCTCAGAGGAAAAGGCATTTCAGCCTCAGGGGTTGAGGGGCTCATAAAGTAGGGAGTTTTGAATAGGACTTTGACAGATGATGAGATGTTGAAATCTTAAAGCTGGGATAACAATGTTGCAATAGCACAGAGGAGCAGGTTAAAATAGTCAAAGTGAGGAAGAGCAGAAATTGATTTCTTATAAGGAAACGTGTGGTTTGACTGGGATACTGGAAGAAAAAACGATGGAATAGTAAATTGGGCCCAAAGATTTGAAGAATTCAGGTGACATTTTCAGTGTCTCAGTTCCTATTTTCCACATACCCATGGCTTGTAATTAAGGTAGAAGTAACATTTCAGGGACATGTGCAACAGTGTGATACCAAGGACTCTATTAACTGCACTCAGAAGTGACTAATGATGCGCTTGGCACAGAATCTGCTGGGTAAATATTTGTGGAAGAACTGAGATAGTCTTCCTACCATAGACCACAGTAACCATAAAACTGTCCACTCCTTCCTATCAGCATTGCACACCTCCTAAGTGAAAGGCATAATTCCAATGCCTTCAAACATTTCACAGAACCAGCACAGCATTGAAAAAACATTCCAAACACATTATCAAGATAGCTGCCAACACCTCTCAAAATATGAGCTTCTAAGCACAAGACAGTGCTAGACTTTAAAGATTGGTTAGTTCAACTTTATCTTAACCCAGTCTGGGCTTGGGTTCAACAGGATTCAGCACTTATTTATCCCTTAAAAAATGTCCACGCTAAAATATGGTCATTCACAGGGGTTAATGGTTCTTCACTGGAAAGTCGTTCCAAACTTACCCAGCTGCTCTGAGTAAATAGACCAGATTCCCAGATGCCAGGCCCTGTGACAGAGCTCTGGCACCAGCTCAGTTTGCTATTCATTATTCTATTGTCTCACAACACACCCAGAAAACAAAGTTCTATAGATGGCTGGTTGAGTTTTCTGGCTCACGAAAGAGCGAAGACCCAAAAGGCTGTTTTTGGAAGCAATCCACCTGTGGGTAGGGACTTCTAATTGAAATCTCAAATACACTCTGGAGCTCTGGAATGCCTCTTTTCAGAGATATTGTTATTCTTCCCCACGGGCACATCTTTGCTCTCAGTCCTAAAGATGGGAAGCCATTCCTTAGACGCTGCAGTCCCATAACCAGGGCTACAGCAGGGCATTAACAAATGGTGCCTTTGGGAGAATGGATACTGACCAGGCTTTTGATTATAGATGCTTGCTCTGGGCCCATCCATTTCAATTAGTGAGATTTAGTTTCATCTTTAGTTTCTAACTTGGTCTGTTTTTAGGCCTAAAAAAATTCCTCTAACAATGAACCTGAAGAACTGTTTACATTCTTTATTCGTAGTGGGAATGGCCATCTAGGAAATGATATTTGGAACAAGCATGTGTTTCTCTTGTTGCTGTTTTTTTAAACAGAAGTTTTCGTTATAAGAGAATTTGATCTTTAAATGACCCTTGACATTCTGCAGGGGGGGAGGAAGGATAACAGTGATGGTCACATCTGTGAAAAAAAAATTGGATGATGACTGTGAAACTATTGCTGAAGCACTTGAATTTTTTCCTATGAAACAGTGGGGACCTCAGACAGAAAAATGATAACACCCTAGGGAGGGAAGTGATGAGATATTTTTAATTCTTACTCTTATTTAACCAGAGGGTTTTATTTGCTAATCTCAATATTTGGCTTAACAAGTGAAGGAGATCTCAGAAGATGTCATACTGAACATGGTCCTGATATCTCTGAGGTTAGAGCAATCTGCCAAAATCCAGCAAGTCCAGGCTACAAGGATGCTGTGACATTTTGACCATGGCTCATGAACCTCTCTCCATTAGTTTCACACATGATACTAATTAACACCAACAGCATCTGAGATCCATTTAAGACTTAAATTTTTGGACTTTTAGAAACAAGGTCTCTCTATAGACCAAGCTGGCTTGGAACTCTCACTAAGTAGACCAGGAGATTGGCCTTAAACTCACAGAGATCTACCTGCCTCTCCCAAGTATTCAAATTAAGGGCATTTGCCACCACCCCTGGCTGACTTTCACATATCCTTATATAATACCCATATCTATTTTTTTCTAAAAATTTTTGCTGTAAAATGTGGAGACAAATACAGCCTTGTGCAAATTATTTACCTGTTCAGAGTAGTGGATATATGCAGTTGGATAGGATATGCCCAGCTATCAATCCAAGCCTTCTCAAAGCTGGCAAAATTTGATTTTTAAATAAAAAGAAAAAATAATGCTTTGTTAAATTTAAAAAATTTTAAATCTGTAGCAACTGAGAGATGAGAGAGAAAGAGAGAGAGAGAGAGAGAGAGAGAGAGAGAGAGAGAGAGAGAGAGAGAGAAATTGGTTATGAGATACTTTGGTAAAATGCTTCAGTATATGTAATTTTTCAAGTACTTTTATTACTATTTTTTTATAAAATACCAGTGAAACACAAAAATATTGGAAAGAATTGATGGCAGACTTACAAAACTTCTAGGTATTATTACATCAGGAAAAAACGTGGCTTTATTCTGCTTTGAATCTTCCACAGGTGGTCTTCCATCTTCACTCTGTGTCTCTCACACCCCATCATATTACTAGTACCATTATTTCTTTATTTTTCTTGTTATGGGACTTTTGGCTCAAAAATGTACTTGCTCAGCATTTTTGAAAAATTGAAGCCAAACAGAAAAGTTCAAGAAAGATTTTTTGTTGGTTTGTTAGTTTTGCAGTCCTGAGAGTCGAGTCCAGGGTCTACAGGATGCCAGGCAGGCAGGCACTCTACCTGAAGCCCCATCTCTAGCCTCGAACAAAATTGGAAAATGCATTTGACAACCAATAAACAGCCATTATTAATATTGACATGTGCATTAGTTCTTGTATCTGTCTCAATGTGTGGTACATGGTGATGAATAGATGAATTTAATATTTCTAAATTAATTACAGCTGTACAAGTCAGTGGTCCTTGGAAGCAGATGGTAAGATGGAGTTTGGGATACATGGTATTTTAAAGGGGTGAATATGTTTGAAGGGAAGGGGGAAGCATCAGTAGGAAGAGAAAGAAGAAAAGCTGTGATGTAAGCCCAGAGAAAGCCCAAGTCAATCTGACAGGAAGCCCTGGGACTAAAAGACCCTTAGGAAATCCTGGATGGCCTGTTTGTTCCCATTGGGCACTACGGTGTCAACTCCCTCCATAAAACACGTGTCGTGGGCAAGTCTCTCTGGGCACCTGTGGCTGTCCCTGTAGGAGCCCAGCCAGATTTTCCTAGGAGAGCATAAGTTCCTCCTTAAAGATGAATGGGGTAGCACTTTTTCTTTGTTGTTTTGTTTTTGTCCTTTTAAGAAACATGGCCAAGAAACACATCCTGAGATTAAAACATCTACCAGAGTGGCTTACATGACATCCAGCACAGCCAAGATAACCTCATCCTCTCATCCGGCCTCTATTTAAACAATGGCTTCAGTCACTTGATGTTTTGTGGTAATGGGAAGCTAACCTCTGTTCCTATGGCATGTAGAAGATTTTTAATGATTTGCTAACTCCTATTTTTAAGTATTGCTAATGCTCCATGAAAACATCGTCTCAGAACTGAAAATCAGTAGCTCTTCTTGTCTGTGTCTTATCGATTTCCCACACTTCATATTTGAAAGTATTGGCTCATAGAAGTAAAGTGACTCTTCCAGGGTCATCTGGTGACAGAACCAGAGTAAGACATGCCCCTAATCCTAGTATAATTGTTACATTAGAAAATATGAGGAAAACATACCCACAAATCATAATCTTGTAAGACTTATCCCTCAACATATTACTTTCAGAGCTGATCATGTAGTTTCCAATCATGATGTGAATAAATAATCACCAAGCAACCAAACTACCTTAGGTGTGCTTTGACATGAAAGAGGAACTGATGGGTTGGCACATGCTTAACAACATCTAAGCTATGTAGAAATGCAGTTTCACACATAACACTCCATATTCACTCTAGGATATATTGCTGAGAATTCTTAGAAAACTAGGGAGAAATTTGAATTCACCTCTTGATCTTTTATATTAGTTCTGAAGCTATGGATGTGAAAGTTAAAATCTTAGGGAAGCTGGGCATAGTGACACATGTCTTTTATTCCAACACTCGGGAGGCAGAAGCAGGCAGATCTCTGTGAATTCAGGGCTAGCCTGGTCTACATAGTGAGTTCTAGGACAGCTGGGGCCACAGGGATACCCTGTCTAAAAAGAGAAAAAATAGAATAGAATAATAAAAATAAAATCTTCAGGAAAACCCACTAGTCTCTGCCATTGTTATCATTTGAGGCAAAGTCTTGCTATGTATCTTGAATTCTGGACCCTTCTGCTTTAGCCTATTGCATGCTGTGATTAGAAGTGTGTACCGGGCTGGAGAGATAGCCTAGCGGTTAAGAGCACCGACGCTCTTGCAGAGGACCCGGGTTCGATCCCCAGCACCCACATGGCGGCTAAGAACCGTCTGTAACTCCAATTCCAGGAGAACTCCAGTTCCAGGGGAATCCGAGACCCTCTTCTGACCTCCGCGGCATTGCACGACACGGGTGCACAGACCTGCATGCAGACAATACATTCATACACATACAAAAATAAATAATAAAAAAAAAATTAAAAAAAAAAAAAGAAGTGTGTACCATCAGACTTGGAGAAGCCTAATTTTATTGTTTATGTGTTGTTTCCTTTAGTAGTTTTGGGGGAGAATGCTAAAGACTATGCATTATGATATCTGAGATCACTGCACTGGATTTTTAGGGTTGAGGAGGTACCAACACTGACACTCCCTTTAAATAGAACTGCCCCTTTAGGTTCCTTGAATAACATGGAGCTGTAAGGATTGTGTACCTCCAACAATCTCAGTCACTTCTGTTAGTGTAGAATTCTCATAGCTGGATTAAATATTTTTCCTACCTAGTTAAGATTTCATATGAAAATATTTCAAAATGAATACATAGTATCTGCTCCCTCTCATTACCATGGCAACCAAGAGTATTTTCAGAGAAGCCAAGCTAGTCACCAATACCTTCTCAGCTAATTCTGAGACATGGGAATTTGGAACCAGTGACAGCTGACACTACCCATGAGCACTCTACATCTTCATGCCAGTGTGTAGCTAGTCATAACTTTGGTTCCACATGTCAAAACCCCAATCTAAACCACTTAAGGAACTGAGAAGAAGCATATTGGCTCCTGTGAGTGCAGTCCAGGGGAGGATGCTAACTGTGAGAGCAATCTCTGCGATGAAGATGGCTGTAAGCACTGGTAGATTCATGCTCAAGGACGTCTATATAAAAATACTCCATTTTTGTCTTTCAGTTTTACTTTTCTGTCTGGTGACTTCAATCTCATGTAGGCATGGGGCTAACCTTAACCCTCCCAAATGTTTACTGGCAGCTTTGATCTTGAACTTGAGTATAACTAGAAATCCCAGAAGATGTTATGATTATTTTTCCCCAAAACAAAACAGCAAGAAAGCAAAAACCTCTAGCAAAAGTCCTGGATGAATTTCTGATTGACCTGGTCTGGCTCCTGTGCTCTATAAACCTGGAGTTTGGGACACAGCCACACTACTTAAAGTTGGAGGAAAGTAAGTGCAGAATGATTCTACAAGGAGATATTGAACATTAGTAAAATGTTTCTCAAACACAGGCTGAATTGTTTCATGAAGAGTACAGCATCAAAATCTGAATTGTGAAAATTCTGTGTATCAGCAAGAGGAAGGAGGAACCACTGAAAGCCAAAAGAATTCAGGTTGGATGACAGAGGGATGGATACAACATAACCCCAAATAATGACATTACCATCATGTTATCTGCTTATGACTCCACATCCCTTGATGTCTGCTTGCTTATTTGCTAGTATTACATCAGATGTTATTTCTAGTAGTCAGGCTATAGTCTATTGCAACTCCTCTAAGACATGCTTCAACAAAGAAGGGAATTTATTATCTTATATGACAGGAAAGTCAGAATTGAGTTTCAGAAAGAATTACTCTTTGGGCCCTCTTGTCCCTCTCTCTCCCTCTCTCCCTCTCTTTTGTTCCCTTTGCTTCCTCCCCCTTTCTGTCTCTATCTCCACACTTTAGCTCTACTGTCACTATATTGACTTCAAAAGCTCCTGTGATAGAACCTCATGATCGCCAATAGGCAACACTGACATCGACCCAATCCCATAGTCAAGGCATTGGTTAGATGGCCATTTTGGGAACTAGGAATTGAGGTCATTTATGCTAAGAATATTTGACAAGGGCTTGAAATTCAACGAAAGAAAGGTAGGGAGCAGTATACAAAGGAAAAACAGAGACAGACTGTGCAGAAGGGTACTTTCCATAGTTTGCATGGTGGAACATCCTGGAAATAGCAGGGAAGAATGAAAGTATTTAGCCAGAAAGCTTTTGTAAGATGTAACCCTTTAGCCACTGAAGAAGAGGAACTGTACATAGACACTCAAACAGTAAAGCAACACCTTCCAAGTGACTGTGACAACGTCATGAAAAGCTTTCAGTGTAGTTTACATCCTTGACTTTCTATTTCTTTCCCTTTGTCTATAAATTCAGTTCCTCCAGCTTTGTTGTCATCTCACAGATTCAGACTCCATTTTCTCAGTGTGAACTTACTGGATCCTGTGGCTTAGTCTTGTCTCTAGGTAATAGGTCATCCAGACCCATTTGTTTGCTTGTCTCTTTTTAATATTTCAGGCCTACAATTATTCCCTGGACTCCATATCATCTCTTTCCTGACTTTATCTCCTTGTGGGAGCAAGCATCATTCTTTCTTCTGTAACCCATACATTATTTTCACTCTTAAATCAAAAAATGCTTTATGGATTAGTAGTTTAGGCAAGATTAGTCTCAGGAAAGTAAAAGATGCTTCATTTTCATTCGTACTGGATATAGAGGTGACACAATGATATAGAGAAACATTGATGTAGACAAGAGAGGGGTTGGAAGCACTAATGTGACACAGCTGGAAACTTTGCAGAAACCTAGGAGAGACAGATGCCTGGAGAAATGTGGGAATAGTTTGCAGAAGCAGCTGTGCCTTCCAGGTTAATAAAATAATCAGTGAGAGTTAATGATTAATTAAGTAGAAAAATAACTTTCTGATCTACAAACATCTTTGATCGAAAGTTGTTTACAAAAACAGGAGACATGTTCAGAAAAATTAAAAGAATATATAGTTCATAATGCCTTACCAGTGATTCTCCAACTTTTGTGTTCATAAGATTCACTAGAAGAATTTTTTGTCAATTTCTAGTAAGTGTTAAAATTTTTCAAAGTTAATACATCTATAGATAATGGAATTTTTATTGGACATATTTTTATTTTTCAATACATATTTAATTGAATTTTGTGAATTTCATACATCTTAATCATATTTAGAACTCCCTCTCCTATCTGCAGCTCCCATAACCTGCCTACAGGATTTCATGCATTCTGTCTTATATGTTAAAGCCTATCAAGTCAACTTAGGTTATCCAGATGTCCGTCAGAGTAAGTTTGTCCATTAGAGCCTGTTCACTCTATCTAGCATCACTCCAACTCTTTGCAGTCACCAGCTGCCAATACTTCCTTGGCTAAGGTTGGGGCCTCCAGCCCATTTCCCAAGTTCTATGCTTTTTTTTTCTTTTATTGAGCACCAAGTGCCTTCTGCAGACTGTCACCATTGCTGTAAGTTCCTATGAGCGAGTTCCCAGAAGCCCCAGAGCCTCTCTTTCCTTATGATCATGCATCAACACTGCCTCTTACAATCTCCCTCGTCTCACAATGATCCCTGAGCTATGGGTGGGTGAGGTATAACGCAGGAGTCCTATCCAGGGACACATACTCTGCTGTCTCTTATTCTCTACTCTTTAGTCAGTTATTGCCTTCTAAAGAATCACTAGAAGTTTTTTTTTTATTCAAAGTGACCAACTTTGGCCCCAGAGATTTTGATTCAGCAGGTTATGTCCAAGGTCCTGCATTTTTGTTATTCAAAGCATCCTGTGGTTCTGTGATAGTTAATTGATAATTTAGAGATACAAATCTATGTGAGGGGCAGGTTTGGCACCCATTATTCTCCACAGTCCTTGCAGTGGAACAGAACTTGATCATTTTTTTCCAGCAACTTTAATCCTAATGCTAAAGGTTCAAAACTTCCCTTCCATATAACTGAAGGTTTTATCTTTGGTCCATTTGTCTGAATGGCATATGGTAATTGGGCAGGACACCGTATTTATAAAGGAATGAATCAGAAAGTGACAATAAGCAAATCTAAAAGCCTCAGGCATCACATTTAAATGGTCAGGTGAGGGCTGGAGAGATAGCCTAGCGGTTAAGAGGGCCAACTGCTCTTGCAGAGGACCTGGGTTCAATCCCCAGCACCCACATGGCGGCTGAGAACCGTCTGTAACTCCAATTACAGGAGAACTCCAGTTCCAGGGGAATCCGACACTCTCTTCTGACCTCCGCGGCATTGCACGACATGGGTGCACAGACCTACATACAGACAGTACATTCATACACATAAAAAATAAATAACGTGGTGGGGCACGCCTTTAATCCTAACACTTGGGAGGCAGAGGCAGGCGGATCTTTGTGAGTTCAAAGCCAGCCTGGTCTACAGAGTGAGTTCCAGGACAGCTGGAGCTACAGGGAGACCCTGTCTTGAAACGACCAAGACAAAAAACAAAAACAAAAACAAAATTTAAAAAATGGTCAGGTGACAGGACCTGCTAGCTCATTTATTTATTTATTTATTTATTTATTTATTTATTTATTTATTTATTTATTTATTTATTTAGTGTATGAATGTATTGTGTGCATGTAGGTTTGTGCACCCGTGTCTTGAAATGCCGCAGAAGTCAGACGAGGGTATTGGGTTCCCCTGGAACTGGTGTCAAAGATGGTTCTCAGCTGCCATGTGGGTGCTGAGGATCGAACCCGGGTCCTCTGCAAGAGCAGTTGGCGCTCCTAACCGCTAGGCCATCTCTCTAGCCCAACGCATTGTATTTTATAACCACAGTGTAACAAGAAAATTCATCCTAGCCGGGCGTGCACGCCTTTAATCCTAGCATTTAGGAGGCAGAGACAGGCGGATCTTTGTGAGTTCAAGGCCAGTCTAGTCTACAAGGGGAGTTCCAGGTCGGCTGGGGATACAGGGAGACCCTGTCTCGAGAAGTTCAAAAAAAAAAAAAAAAAAAAAAAAAAAAAGAAAATTCATCCTAAAGGAATGCCCTCTTCCTACACAATAATTTGTAAGATTTGATGTTAAGAGTCAAGATAATGGCACATTTTACCTATAAGAGCACATTGGGATACACATGATACTTTCAATGTGAAGCTAGAGAGGCTCAGCTATGATTTACAATTATAAGAAGAGGAAAACTGCAGCTGTCATGAATCATTTGTTATGAACCCAGAAGAGTAACACAGTCATCTAATGTCTTTAGGTGAAAGAAGTGTAGCTGGGAGCAGGGCAACCTTTGGGTAGCTTGGTTGTGGAGCACCGTAGAAAAGGGGCATGCTCCTTCAGGGATGGCGGTGCACAGTAGAAATGGGGCTTGCTCCTCCTTAAGGGATGGCGGTGGCACGTATAGGTAGGTGGAAAGACAAGAGACATGATCTGACTCATTTAAAAATTTTATTAGCTGGGCATTGTGGCACACACCTTGAATCCCAGCACTCAGGAAGCAGAGACAGGCAGAGCTCTGTGAGTTCAAGGCCAGCCTGGTCTACATAGTGAGTTCTAGGACAACTGGGGCTATAGGGAGACCCTGTCTCAAAAAGAAAAAATGTTTATTATTAACTGATATATAAAAGCCTAAATATACACACACATGGGGCTAGAGAGATGGCTCAGCAGTTAAGAGCACTGACTGCTCTTGCAGAGGACCTGGGTTCAATTCCCAGCACCCACATGGCGGCTAAGAACCGTCTTTAAGCTAGGCATGGTGGCACACGGGAGGCAGAGGCAGGCGAATATCTGTGAGTTCAAGGCCAGGCTAGTCTACAGAGTGAGTTCCAAGCCATCAGGGGCTATAGGGAGACCCTGTCTCAGAAAAAAGTATACACATACACACTCTCATACACACACACATGCACACACACACACACACACCTCCCATATATATATATATATATATATATATATATATATATATATATATATATATCAATGGGGCAACATGACATTTCAGTACAGGTATACATTGTACAATGTTTAAATTTAGTTAAACTTGTATATAAATTTTCTAATTTCTTTGTGGTTAAAAACTATACATCTGGGGCCTGGAGAGATGGTTCAGCATTTAAGAGAAACAACTGCTTTTGCAGAGGACCAGGTTCCATTCCCAGCACCCACATAGCAGCTAAGAACCGTTTTTAGCTCCAGTTCCAGGGGACTCCAACACCCTCTTGTGACCTCCATGGCATTGCATGACATAGGTGCACCAACCTACATGCAGACAGTACATTCATACACATAAAAATAAATAAATAATTAAAATCAAAAAACAAAAAACTCTACATCCTTCCATTCAGTTTTTGAAATGTAAGATACCTTATATACAGTCCCCAGTCTGCAATATTAAGAACATATCCAAACTTCTTGCTCTTATTTAACTATAACTTAGTACCTGTGTCATTAATCTTTTCCACTTGACAAGATTTAGAATCCTCATGGCAACAGACCTCTAGGTGTGTATACAACGGTATGTCCAGAAAGGTTTGAACAAAGAGAGAAGAACCACTGTGAACATGTGTGGCACCATTCTGCAGGAGTCTAGCACTGCAAGAAGAGGGGAGAGCAGGCTGGACAGCAGCATTCAAACTCCCTGGTTGCTCACCATGCATGCTCCATGCTTCTGTGGATTGTATGATTGATCTTATCCTCAAACTATGAGACAAACTAGCCCTTCTTCTGTTATGTTGCTTCTTGTCAGTCATTTTATCATAGTAATGAGACAATGTACTAATACCATACCCATGAATCAACTTCTCCCTATCTCTCTATGACCATATTCTTTAGATCCTTTGGTAGCCTCCATTTACCATCAACTTCTATAAGACCAACTTTATTTTAGATTCCACATATATGTGAGGTCATGCAGTACTTTCCCTCCTCTTCTTCATCCATTTCAATTAATACAACATCTAGTTCCACCTCTTTTGACAAATGACATGATTCTATTCTGCCATAAAAGAATAGTCTCCCATTGTATCAATGTATCACAATGTCTTCATCTTTTCAATAGTTGACAAGCACTTACACTATTTCCATTTCGTGGCTCTTGTACATAGTAATGCAATTAACATTATGTTAATTGCATTACTATGTACATAGGGAATTACTATGTACATACATAGGGAATGCTATGTGAAGTGGGAATGCTACTGTGAAGTGTTTTCAAGCCACATTAAGGATGCTTTAAATTAAAGAGACAACCTGACTCTTTGCATTCATATGGCCAAGAGTGGACCTGAACTGCCAAGTTCCTTCAGATGTCTCTCCAAACTGTGCTCCAAAGCCAAGTCTTCACTCATTATTTATTGAAACAGTATCTCTAGCATGAAATGGGGAAGTAGAAGTCAGGACCCACATGTACAGATAATCCTGCCCCTTAATCCTTACGCCCAGAATATTACACACACAACTATAGACTTCTCAACTTCTCTCATTGCTTTAAAAGAGATAACCACACTGTTTCCAGCCCTTTGATATGTAAAGCATTCATATATACATTCATATACTATTTTTGGATGAGGGGCAAGGAGGGGTCCTCAGAGGTTAAGGTAGTCCTGGTCATGAGAGGAGCAAATGGCTCAGTGAACTTGTTTACATTATAAACAATAACTTTTTATTTGCAAGATTGGGTAAAAGTCTTTAGGTCAGATTATGTCAATACTGTAAATGTCATTCCTATATTCCTACACATATGTCTCTTCAATTGACATACGAATTTAATTTTCTTTGGACATAGTCCCAATAGTAAGATTGCTAAACCATATGATAGTTCTATTTTTAATTTAATTTAGTTTAATTTAATTTTTTAGAGAAGGTCTCCCTATTGCCCCAGCTGGCTTGGAATTTGCTAGATAGACCAGACTATCTGTGATCTCACAGAGATCTGTCTGCCTTTGCCCACTGAATGCTGGGATTAAAGGCATGTGCCCCTATGCTTAGCTTTATATAATTTTTAAAGATAATATTTTAATTAAAGAAGGCAGTTTTACCTGTTTTATAAGAGATTACATCTATAACAGTTGGCTCCAATTTACAGTTAGAGAATGACATCATCATCATCATCATATTCTTCCTTGTTTTATGAAGGGGAGGTAAGAAATTCTCTTGTACTAAAACTTTGTGGCACCTAGAAGGTAAGTTTCTTTAGGACTCATTATAAACAGTTGTTACAAGTAGGATCCACAGAGGGGTTTGATGCCTGTAGCAGTCTGAGGCTTTTCTTCCTTTCAATGTTCAGATGAGCCAACCTTTCTGCTGGCACTACCTGGTACATCCTACACAATGCAAAGCTGTATCTTTTCTTTCTCAGTCGTTAAGTCAGTGACATTTTGACCTGTGGGAACATACAAATCTTTTCCTGTAGTTAGTTTTAAGATTTAAATGGCAAAGTTTTTGACAAAAAGGTCTCATGTACATCTGTATCCCCCCTTTTTATTATAGGTTTTTATTTTTTGACCCATGAATCTCAAAAAGGCAGTTGTAGTACACATACCTATAGGCAGGAATCAAGGTGTAGATTTCATCAAATTAACCCAAGCTGTTTTGGGTGACTGTATATCATTAACTTGGGAAGCAAACTTAATTCCTTAAGTTAAATCATCCTACAGGTAAACTGTGAAAAGGATTATTCTCTATTGAGAATCAAATATAATACAAAAGTCTTCTTAAGCTGTGCATTTAAGCAAAATATATTAATACAGGAAAGCTCTGATATCAGCAATGGATTATTCTACCTAGGAGATGTTGGCCAGGGGATCCAAGCCCCCCCAAAAGGTAAAGGCTTCTTGCCTGTAAACTGGGATACCTGCAAGAAAAGAGGCAATAAGGCCCTGCTGTCAAAGACCTGATGTAAGCATGGGAAAGATGTATTGAGACTGCACTTGCAAGTGTACAGATGGTCTCTGGAATACCAGAGAGTGTTACCAAAAGCCACTAAACCAATAAAGCAAATATAGGTCTCCTTGAGTCAAGCAAGACCCCTCCGTCAGCACCAGCTACACCTCACCTGCCTGGAAATACTGTGCAGCAGTGGCAGCCATATGTCTGTATATCCCAAATCTAATTGGCTATTAGCTCTCTCCTTGCAGGAATAACCCATGGGTGATGCCACAAGCTTACATCCTCTAGTGGTTAGGAGATGATATAAGCTACAGTAAGACCCTGTCATATTTTACAGAAAAAATGTAATTCATGGATTCACATACCATTCAAACATCTGTGTCTATACCAAAGTACCATAACAATTAGAACTGTTTAAATACCTATATATCTAATTACTTGTGCTTCATTAGTAGGATTGAAAGGTTATTCCTGGACAAACTGTCAGCCCATGAAAGGAAACAGCCAGAATTGACCAGAGTCCAAAATGACAGTTCCAGAGAAAATAGACTGTTTTGCCTCTCATCCACCTGTGCCCCTTTTCTAAGCCTAGCGAACAATCTGCGGAAGAGGGGGCGTGGTAGAATGTAAGGGCTGTGATTGGGGTGAATGGTGAAACTACAGCAATATAGACTGGACACTTATTTGATCAACTTGATTGTACATACAAGCCCCCCCAGCTGGATGGTGGGACCCTTGGGCTGTGTAGGTTTGGGCACAACTGCTTGCAAACTGGTTTTATGTGAAAGATGCTTGTACTCATAAACTATTACTTATTGTTAAAAAATGAAAAAAATAAGGAAGAAAAAATCATATTTATAATAATGTTTTGAGAATGTCATCCATAAATATTGTATTTGTATTTTCCATCCGCAGTCCTCTTCCAGCCCTTCCCATGTACACTCTACTCCCTCACAATTTCACGTCTTTTTCTTTGATCATTATTGTTGCATGTACATGCGTTTATAAATATACACACATGGATATATATATATATATATATATATATATATATATATATAAACTATTCATCTATCTAATTTGCTGGGTCCATTTAGTTGTACTCATGTGTTCATGTGTTTTGGACTACCCACTTGGTATTAGATAACCTCTCAGAGAGCTCTTCCCTTCAGAGAACACTGATTCTCCCTCAACAGCCATTGATTTCCTATAGCTCTAGAGGTACAGGAAAATTTCCCCACCCAAATTGGCATATGAATGGGTTTTGTCATGCAGATCTTGTCAGGCTTCCATACTGTGGTTATTTCATGGGGGCAGCTTCCCTATCATATCTAGAAGGCATTATTTAGCAGAAAGTGTCTTGTTCCTTTGACTCTTAAAATCTTTCTGTCCTCCTTTCCTTGATGCTTCCTGGACCTGTAGAGGTGGCATTGTAGATGCATCACTTAGGACTGGGCCAGTTACTTGTTCTCCACATTTAACTAGTTGCAGAACTTTGTAATAGTATCTATTGATTGCAAAAAGGAGTTACTTTGATGATTGGTGTGCATCTGTGAATATAAGGGTGCATATTTAAAATACAGTAAGAAATTACATATCTAGGAAAGGGACAGTAGTAGGTTCTCTGAGATTCATGAGCTCTCCAATCATGAGCACTTGGCTATGTTTACAGTACCATACAAAGATTCTCTCCTATTGTGTGGGCCTTAAGTCCAGTTAGAGAGCTATTAACTACCCCTAAGTTTAAAGCCACTACTGTGGGGTTGTAGAGATGGCTTAGTACTCCTGAAGAAGACCCAGTTCCAAGCACCTACACGGCAGCTAAGAACCTTCGGTAACTTCAGTTCCAGGGAATCTGATACCCTCTTCTGGCCTCCATGGGTATTGCGTATGTGGGTTCATTTACATATAAGCAGCCCATTCTAGTTTCTCTTCGACTAGTGAGACAAAACACTCTGACCAATACCAACTTGGGAGGAAAGGGTCGATTTGGCTCATACCTTGCTCATACTTGGTCAGTCATAGTTCATCAATGAGGGAGCCCAACATAGGAACTCAGGGCAGGAACCTGGAGGTAGGAGCTGAAGCACAGACCATGGAGGAATGCTGCTTACTGGCTTGCTCCCAGGTCCATGCTCAACCTGTATTTATTTATTTATTTATTTATTTATTTATTTATTTATTTATTTATTTTGAGACAGGGTCTCCCTATAGCTCCAGGTGGCCTGGACCTCACTTTGTAGACCAGGCTGGCTTGAAGTCACAGAGATCCACCTGCCTCTGCCTCCCGAGTGCTAGGATTAAAAGCGTGTGCACAATGCCCAGATTAAAGATGGTTCTTCGCTGCCATGTGGGTTCTGGGAATCAAACCTGGGTCTTCTGCAAGAGCATCTGGTGCTCTTAACCACTGAGCCATCTCTCCAGTCGCAACAACCTGTTTTCTTATACAGTACAGAACCACCTACTCCAGGGTGGCACCACCCACAATGGGCTGGGCCCTCTCACATCACTGAACAATCAAGAAAATACTCCACAGACATGGCCACAGGCCAGTTCAATGGAAGAAATTCCCCAGTTGAGTCTCCCTCAACCCAGATGTGTCAAATTGACACTAAAGCTATCCAGCACACAGCCAAAACAACCACACATATTTTTTTCAAAAGTGCCACTACTGAACCAGTATAGATAGTTTGCTGGACCAGTTATTATTGTGGTTCATAGACTTTACAACTGAAAATTTCATACATGTATAAAGTATATCTTGATCATGTCTACACTCATTATTATTTATTTTTTGGTCTTTTTTTTTGAGACAGGGTTACCCTGTAGTTCCAGCTGTCCTGGAACTCACTATGTAGACCAGGCTGGCCTTGAACTTACAGAGATCCACCTGCCTCTGCCTCCCTAGTGCTAGGATTAAAGGCATGCACCACCAAACTTCCCTGGCCATAACAAACTTCAATATTTTCTTAAATTAATAAAATATAAATATTATAATTATATATATTATATATTATATGGGGGTCTTCTATGGAATTGCACCAGGCTTTTATAAAACTAAAGAGGTAATTAGATGGATGGGATGCTTTGTCCCAAAACTGTTAAAATGGGAGAAACAAAACTGTATAGGGTTAATTTCCTCTTATAAACCAGTAAAACTGTCTTCTTTTAAATTATTTATTTTGATTTATTTATATTAGTGTTTAAAAATTTATGTAATGTACTGCTGCATATAGGTTTTGTGCACACCCAATGTCATGCAGTTGCTGTGGAGGTCAGAAGAAAGGGTCTTCAGATATCCTGGAACTTGGGAGGTTCTCCTGGAATTAAGAATTTACAGACAATTGTTCCTTAAGCCACCTTCTTTTAAATGGACTAATAGACCATGGAATGGTGAAAGGGGGATTTATTTCCTCTTTCAAGAAAACCAAAATTTTATAAATAATACTAAAGGGTTCTCTCCTTAAGCTATGCACCTTAAGGCAAAATAAAAATATCAATACAGGAGCTTGGACATTCAGACAATGGATTATTTCTACCCCAAGGGAGATTGTTGCAGGGGATCCAAGGCCCAACAAAAAAGGTTAAAAGGCCTCCTTGCCTCATAACTGAGGAATTAGCTTGCGCAAAGAAAGAGAGGTGATAAGGGCCCTGCTTTGTTCAAAAAAGACCTGACATAACCATGGGAAAAGATGTATTGAGGGACCAACACATGAAAAGTGTAAGTTGGTCTCTTGGAATACCCAGAGAGAGTACCAAAAGACCAATAAAACCAGTAAGTGCCACCCCAAATATGGGACTCCTTGAAGTCAAAGGCAAGGACTTCTCTGTCCCCATCATCACAGCTTACACCTCAACCTGCCTGAAAATACTGATGCCAGGGCAAGAAGGCAAGCCATATGCCTTGACTATTCCCAAATTCTTAATTGGCTAATTAGGGCTTTCTCTCCTTGGGAAGGAAAAAACCCACGGGCTAATGTTTCACAAGCTTACATCCTTAATGGTTTAGGAGATGTTATTAAGCCAAACAAGTAAGAAACCCCTGTCATTATTTATTAACAGAAAAAAAATGTAATTCTCATTGGGGATTACATAATCCACCCAAACATCTGTGTCTATACCAAAGTAACTACCATCAATCTATTAGTTTTGTTATAAAAACCTATAATTATATCTTAATTGCTTTTGTGGCTTCATTAGTAGAGATTTGAAAAGGGTTTTCCTTGGAAAACTGTCAGCCCCATGAAAGGAAACAGCCAAGAAATTGACCCAGAAGTCCAAGGACAAACAGCTTCCCAAAGAAAGTAGGACTGTTTTGCTTGTTCTCAACCCTCTGTGTCCCCTTTTTTCCTCAGCAAGGTGAAACATCTGTTGGAAAGGGGGGGCGGGAGAATGTAATGGCTGTGAGAATTGGGGTGATAGTGGGAACCTACAGCAATATATTCTGCAACACTCATTTGACAACTGTGATTGAAACCATACAAGCCCCCCCCCCTGGCTTGATGGTGGGAAGACCCATGGCTATGTAGGTTTGGGCACACTTGTTGGCAAATGGTTTTATCATGAATGACTTATTGTTATCTAAATATTCCACTTAATTAAAAAATGAAAAAAAAAAAAAAATGAGGAAGAAAAGATGCAGGAAAGTGTTAATGTGGCAGAATGCATGATATATGGGAAATGGGGTGGGGTGGGGGTTGGGGGAAAGGGAAAGGGATATGCCTTGAATGAATTCGCGGAAAATGATGTATGAATTATACAAAGCTCAATTAAAAAACGGAAAATTAAAAATAAATAAATACTAAAAAAAGGGCACAATTTTTTTTTTTATTAAAAGTTATAATAAATAAAATGAAATAAAAAAAAAAAAAAAAAAAAAAAAAAATAAAAATTAATTTAAAAAAATTATAAAAAATTTATAAAATTAAAAAATAATAAAAATTATGTAAATTTAAAGCCCCCCAAATGAAAATATTCTTTTTTAAGATAATAAGAAACTAACTTAACTATGATTCTATATAATATTTAATTGGAATTAGAATTAAATGGAGCTATCGTAAATGAATATTCTAAAAAAGCAAAAGAATAATTAAACAGACCAATTGTATAATACTCAAAATAATTAGGCTAATATGGCATATCTCCTTTAAATTTAGAAAGTTTTTTAGTTTGGTGTGGTGGACTCGCCTTTAAACCTAGTACTGGGAGGGCCAGAGGCCAGGGCCGGACTGTTTTGTGAGTTCCAAAGGCCGGCCTGGTTCTACAGGAGGTGAATTTTCAAAGGATGGGCTGGTGGGCTTAAACAGAGACCCTGCCTTCAAAAAAGACAAAAAAAAAAAAAAAAAAAAAAAAAAAAAAAAAAAAGGGTTTTTCCCTTGGATATTTCCTATATGAAAAAAGAACCTCAAAAACAAGATTCCCTGGCCTTTTTTATCCTGGCCAACAAAATCCAAACTCGAAAGGAGAATCAAGAACCGCTGATTTAAGTCCTGAAACTTTGAACTTATTAGAGGACTCATAGGGAAAACACTTCACCATACAGGCAATAGGGCCAAGGACTTTTTATGGAATTAGGTCTGTTAATAAGCGAGTGGGGAATAGTATCTTCAAGAGAAGCATTGAACCAAGTGAAAAGGACAGGACTACAGAATGGGATAAAATGTTTTGCAGTACAACATTTGACATGATTAAAGGAATATATATTTAAAAAAAATCAATAATTTAGGGAGTGGTGCATCTTAACACTCACTGCACCTCCTGGACCGAGAAGAGGGCAGATGGTCCCAAGGACCAAGCTCCTGTCCAGGGGATGGTTCATGAACATTAGGGAAAAACAGAAGCTTTCAGAACCCCCTGGCAACCTTGTTCATATGAAACTTGAAAAAAATTGTGGATAGCATGGCACAAGGCCCCCATTTGAATTCAAATTACCACAAAAAACACAGCATAGGAACCAGGGGAAAGGGACAGGGCAGAGGCCCCCAAACCCTAAGCCAAGGAAAACTTTGGGCAATGTGGTTCATGCTGGGGTTAAAGGAGAATAGAATTCTTCAATAAGCCTGACTAGGGACATCAAAGTGGTTATGACCGTCTGTACCCAAGAGGAATATCTGATTACAAGTTGCTGACTAGATAGGACTTAACATATCTGGAACAGAACACAGACAATCTGTTTTGGGTGGTAAGGTATTTATTGGGAGGACATTCCAAATTTGAATTAAAGATCTATATTGAATTAAATTACAAAAACTCATAAAAATATTTTTTAAAAACTAAAAAATAAAAACAAAAAAAAAAAAAAAAAAAAAAAAAAAAAAAAAAAGAGAAATTGAGGAGCTGGAGAGATAAGCCCTAGCGGTTAAGAGAGCCACCGAGCTTCTTGCAGAGGGAACCCTCGGGTTCCGATCTCCAAGCACCCCAAATGGCGGCTCTTAGGGGACCGTCTGTAACTCCAATTCCAGGAGAACTCCAGTTCCAGGGGAATCCGAGACCCTCTTCTGACCTCCGCGGCATTGCACGACACGGGTGCACAGACCTGCATGCAGACAGTACATTCATACACATACAAAGATAAATAATAATAATAAAAAAAAATGAGTAAATGAGCATTACATACTGATTTTATTCATTTATTCAATGAACAACGAGGACTCACTAATGGAACTTTTGTATTGTTCTAGGCTTTGGAGATTCATTAGTAAGTTGGGCGTTACCATTCAGTCCCACTTGGACCTTTAAGGAGAGAAAGCTTTGGGGATCCGGTGCTAAATGTAAACACTTAAAAATTACGCTGGGAAGGGAAAGGGAAATGTGCCTGAACTGAATTGGAAAATGACGTATGAAATACACAAAGCATCAATAAAAAAAAATGAAAATTAAAAAAAAAAATTATGCTGGGGCTGGAGAGATGGCCTAGCGGTTAAGAGTGCCGACTGCTCTTGCAGAGGACCCGGATCGATCCCCAGCACCCGTATAGCGGCTGAAAACCGACTTTAACTCCAGTTCCAGGGGAATCTGACACCCTCTTCTGATCTCCGCGGCATTGCACGACATGGGTGCACCAACCTACATGCAGATAGTACATTCATACACATAAGAAAATAAATAAAAAATAAAAAAGAATTATGCTAATGTTTGTGCCCTGAGACATCAAAAGGTTTCTCTGAAGATGCTCTTCAACCCTACCCCTCTGAGGTCTTGCCACCTACCAACATGTCTGACACTTTGTTTTCTTGGCCCCTCTGTAAACTCTGTCCAAAAGTCTTCTCCTTCCTTCAGTATACCATGCATTAGAATACTGCAGCCTTTGCCTGGGGAGATGGCTCTGCTTGTAAAAGCACTTGTGATGTAACACTGAGTTCAATCTCTGGAACCCAGTTTAGAATGACAGAACCAAATATAGAAATATATCCACTGGCCTCTACAAATGTGCTGTATTATATGCAGTCCCCCAAACACACGTTAAGTAATAAATAAATAAATAAATAAATAAATAAATAAATGGAATACAATAGCCCAGGAAGCAGGCAGTCTGTGAACAATCCTTGCATTTTGTCCTCTAAGAAACCTCCATGAATAATGTTGGCATGAAGGTCTACATTGGAGAGAAATGCAAAAAATTTTTTTTAATTAAAAAAAGATAAATGCACAAGGGAAAGAGCACAGAATGAGAAGGGAACAGCAGTTTATAAGTCAAAGAAAAGCCTGGTGGGAACAAACTGAAGCCCTTGCAGCCTAGGCTTTCCAAATACTGTTCACTTCTAGTTTCCCAAGGAGTTTTATACTTGCTTAAGCCAAGCTTTTGAGAATTTGAGTATGTTTGTTTTTAGAATATGCCATATGATTTAAGGTCACTTCATAAAGTTTATCTAGATTTTAATACATGTCTTTTTGACTCTGATTTCTATATATGATCCAAAGTCAAAATAGACAAACTGGAAATGTTCTGGGATTTAAGGGTCTATATTTCTTGTTTGTTATCTCCTTTATTCTTTGCTAATTCCTTCTAATCTGGGCACATTTGATGTAATTAGAGACCAAGAAATTGAATGGAAATAGCAACATTTATAGTCACTCCTCTAAAACAAAAGTTATGCCTACTTCATACATATTTCAGGAAGGAAAGGACATTCAATTCTGGAGATAAAGGAAAAGAAAAAAAAATCACAGGAATTCAAGGATGGGACTCTTGGTGAGTTAACCAGCCTCCAGTGGAAGGACCCATAGTGAGGGACATTTGGGAACACAAATTCGATTCTACAGCCCATAGTGTGTGTGTGTGTGTGTGTGTGTGTGTGTGTGCATGTGTGTAATACAGAATATTAAATTGGACAGGAAACAGTAAGGAGAGGTGAAGATAGGAGAGTGGATCTAAATACCATCAAAATTATATTGTATGAAAATCACAAAAATTCAATAAATGTTTTTTTAAAAATCACGGAGAATCTTAAGGAAGCCTGATATTGAGAGTATTCTGTGGTAGCTTTTCATTCAGCATGAAAAGGCTAAAATTTGAGGTTTGGAAGCCAGCACTTATTTGAGAGTCTAGACATCAACAAGCTGATGAGGGAAGGAGTGTAATTTGGTCTTGGAATGTTATACAAATAGTAATACAGATAAATGAAGGGTACAAGCTGTAATTTGAACAATTTTCTAAATCATCTTCACAGCTAGTTTGGTCGAATGCAGCATTTAGCTTTGATTTTGGTTGGCGTTGGCATTTCTGTTCTTGAGGGTGATTACTGATTACCCAAATCCTAAACCTTTCTACTATGTCTTTTTTCACTGATTTTTGGTTTAGAAGCAAGTCTCGTGACTGGGATGCAGAGGACTTCCTGCCCCTTCTCTACTTCCTGTCCTTTCTCTACTTCCTGCCCCTTCTCTACTTCCTGCCCCTTCTCTACTTCCTGTCCTTTCTCTACTTCCTGCCCCTTCTGTACTTCTTGCCCCTTCTCTACTTCCTGCCATCATTCTCCCATGGCCAGCATATGTCCTGTACAAATGTCTTTTTTTTTTTTTTTTTACCTGAAAGCAACTGTGACACTGTAATGTGAATCTCTTAATGGTATCTAGAATTAACCTACCACTTATTTTCAGGCTTTTTAATTGTGGTATATAGAGGGAGGGTATGTATGCATACTTTAGAGTAATATAAAATTAAAGGAGAAATGTGAATTCCTAAAAATGTTTTGGAATTAACATACAGTTTATTTTCAGACGTCATAATTTTGGTATATGTGTGAAGAGCATATATGTATATTTTGGAGCAATACAAATATAGGAGTGAACAACAACAAAAGGACTGGGTCAAAGAACTGACTGAAACAGTAAACTTCAGCCCAGAACAATAAACCTCTGTATAGAAAAACTTTAAAAAGACTGAAAAAAAGATGCGAGATGCATGAACTCTGGTGGGGTCGGGGGGGCATGGAAAGGGGAATGAGTCTAAATTGGACTGAGAAATGTTGTATGAATTGCACAAAACTTCAATAAAAACGTTTTAAAAAGACTTTTTCCTAGTTTTAAAGATGTTTATTTTTATTTGTGTGTGTATTGTGTGTATATGTGTGTGTGTGTGCACATGCACACATATCTATGTCCCATGTGTGCAGGTGTCTGAGGAGGTCAGAAGTGTCAGATCCCCTGAAGCGCACAGGTGCTGGATCTGAAATCACATCCTCTCAGAGAGCAGTAAGTGCTCCTAACCATTGAGCCATCCCTCTAGACCACAGTTGTCTTTCTTATGGTGCTTGGTAGGGGTGGACTTTCCATTTAAAGTACAGACATTACAAGAGTGCTGTATGAAAACAAGAGAGATGTATTACTATTAATAGCAAATGTTCGAGTTCCTCTTTTAAAACAGGGTTTCTTTGGGCAGGCAAAATGGCTCTGTAGGTTAAGTAAGGCACTTGCCCTTGAACCTGTCAACTTGAGGCCAATGCCCAGAAAACCAATGATGGAAGGAGAGAACTAATTCCAATGAGTTGCCCTCTGACCTCCACACATGTGCTGAGGCATGCACCACCCCCATATATACATAAACATAAATAATTAAATGTAAAAAACAATTAAAATATAATTTAAATGAATAATGTTATCTTCTTTGGACTTATTTATATGTCAGTCTTTTAGCTGGATGTTGATATGAGAAACAAATCAATAAGTCCATCTCTGCCGTGGTGGTTTCTAATTAGAGAAAGATGTGGTGGTGATTCAGTCCTCTAAAATACACAGTGGAAGACGTACTTTACATCAGAAGGAGTAAGCTTGCAATTGTGATGATTTGGTAGTCAACTTTTGCTGGAATCTGGCCTTCAGAGTCTTTCTTGCAATTTCTTGCACTTATGTATAAGGCACTTAACTAGTATTTACCCCGTCTTTTATGATGTTCCAGGCCTGATTTGTTAGACAGTTACAGAAAGGAAGAAGGTGGTGTGGGATGAGGTGTGAGCAAAAGAGGAGTAAGTATGATCACAGCCATCTGAGGCAATGAACTTTCTAGGCATTTTCATCAAGTATCAATTACACATAGATCTGAATAATTTGGGGTTCGGTTTAGGATATTTATGTTGTGCTAATGGATTTTGATTCTGAGATCCTACAACTTTATAAAAAAAACCCTGAAAATTTAATTTACATGCATAAGGACAGTAATCAGTATCTGTGTCAAGATGACCCAGAATGAGTGGATATGAAGCAAATGAAATGGGTCAGATTTTCCTTTTCAAAATTTCTCTTAATAAAGTACCCACTTCCTTTAAAATGGCCCAATCTTTTCAAATGATATTTTTTTATTTTTGAGAATTTCATTCATATGTATTGTATTTCCAATATTTTCAACCCTCCCAGTCCCCCCCCCAAATTCCTCCTATGACTTCCCAACTCTGTGAAAAATTCTTGACCTCTTAGTTAATTATCATTCCATATACAGACATTTATAAATACACATATATGTATATAATGCACTGAATTTAGTGGTGCACATGTGTACCTGTGTTCAGGGCTTCCTGGTTGGGACTAAGTTACCTTTCAGGGAGCTAGTCCCTATTCCATTGATTGCTTGTAACACTTCATCTTGAGGTGGGACTCCATGAAATCCCCCCACCCCCATATTCCTTGACATGGCAGCTGGTTTTCTCATTCTTTAGATCTTGATAGGCCACCATATTTTCTTTTTGGCCACCGTATTTTGGAAGTTTCATGTGTATAGTTTCCCTATCATGTCTAGAATGCGTTAACTAGCAGTAAATGGATGGAACTGAAGATGTTAGACTAAGTGAGGTAACCCAGACTCAGAAAGCAAGTGACCCATGTCCTCCCTTATTTGAGGATCTTAGCTCCAACTCCTACTTGTAAGCCTGAAGTAACCATAGGAGATAAGAAAATAGAAAGAAGCCACAGAGGGAGAGGTGAAGAAGGAGGTTGAGAGATGAGGATAGTGAAACACAGGCAGGAGGGCTATATGGGGAGAGAGAGAGAGAGAGGAAAAAAGAGATAAGCAAAGCTTAGATGGTGAAGCTAAAAGGAAATGTAAGCCTACTGAAAAATACACATATATACGTGAGTTCTTGTGCATAGCTTAAAGCTATATAAGAAAAATCATAGTGCCAGGCAAGGGAACCTCCCTTCAAGTTTCTGGTCAGGGCAGTCAAGAAGACTCCCCAAATAATATAGGCTATTAACATAGCCCTTGGTTGCCTCCCACAACTTAATGATAAGTCCCTATTCCTGAATACAGGACATACTTTGGACACAGGAATTGGATCAATGGAGGTGGACCTGACCTAGAAGCCTCCTCCTCAAAACCTTGCTCTCTTTGTATCAAAAGGTGCTATGCAAGCTGCCAAGGGAGAAAACCAACTAATGGTCCTACCCATCTGTAAAGTCCATGAACCACAGCAACGACAGGCCCAACAAATGGTCTCTACTGGTGCAGTACTAGCACTTGTTTCTTTTGGGGCAGGGGTCTTCTTGATACAGAGTCTCCATGTAGCACCTACAGGCCTGGAACTCACCAAGCAGACCAGGCTGGTTTTGATCTCATAAAGATTGCCTGTCTCTGCCTCCCAGGTGCTTGGATTAAGGCGGTGTGCACTGCAATGCCTGGCCCTAGTAGTGGCACTTTTATCCTGGGGATAATAAAAAGCTGTCTAATTACATGTAAGATCCACTCAATAAGAGAGAATCCTTGCATGGTACTGTGAGCACAGCCAACCAAACATGGTCAGAGAGGTCATAGACCCTAGAGAAGAACCTATTTCTGTCACTCTCTTAAACCAAAATAATTTCTTACTATAGTCTAAATACATATTCTTCTACTCACAGTTCCTTCCACTTATCAAAGAAGCTTCTCTTTGCAACAGATGGAGACTATTATGAATTACACAGCTGGTCAAAATACAGAGAATAAATGACTATGAGATGGCCAGCTTTAAGTGATATATAACTGCAATGCAGCATCTACACTTAAGACACAGGGAACATTGTACAAGAAGGAGCAAAAAGACTGTAAAAGCTAGAGAGACAAAGACTCATTCTTTATAAAATTTGAAATGCGTATAAGGTTTTTGCATCTAAAATTATAAAGAAGCAAATTTTTCCGTGTACTAAAGTAATATAATGCATTAGGTTCCTTGAGTACCAATAATTATGCTAATTTCTGCACCAACATTTGCTTCCCTATATATTCTGAAATTGACAGTCTCCTTCGCTTACAAGGAGGAGATGATAGTAACTAAGGTTTCATGAAAATCAAATTTCTGTCCAGGATTCTAAGCCTAGGGCTGTCAAATTCCAAATTCCATGCTCTGACATAAGATATCTGTTGGCTTAGATGTGAATATAGCATTGAGGTCAACCATGAAATAATGATGTTTGAAATTTAAAAACGTCTCCTCTGGTTTCTATCCTACTCTTGAGATGTCTAAAGACCACCTGGTTTCTTACATGACATTTTGGGGACTCAAATCATGTCACATAACATTCACTGACTTCAGTCTCCTAGAAAGTCCAGGCTTACATTTGCTTCTGCTTTATCATGAAAAAGAGAGACAGAGAAATTATTTATTCCCACAGGAGGAGAACATTTTGGAATTAAATTTTTTCATTTTATTTTTTTTTTGGCAATTTTCATATAATATAGCTTGATAGTATTTAGTTCCACTCCCTTCTTCACACCTCCCTCCACTGCCTCCTGCCCAATTTAATGTACTTCATTATATATAAAACACAGCCTATAGAATCTTATTTGTTTTCCATATGTCCCTCAGAATGGGTCCATCCACTGGACCCACCAAGAATCCCAACTTTATAAGACATTAACTTTCTCCCTTCTATCAGCCATCAATTGGCCAGAGCTCCTTATGTTGGGTTGGGATTTCTTACTTACCTATTTCTGTGCTTAGATTTCATCTGATTTGAATTTGCACAGGTCTTGTGCACACTGTTACCATTTCTATGAGTTCATTTGGGGGTGAAACACTTGTCTGTAAATATGAGGATGCATATTTAGAATAATGTAAGAAATTATATCGGTCTAGAGATCTGGCAAAACATGGTTTAGGATCTATGATTTCTCTAGCCTTGTATATTTGGCTATATTTACAGTACCACACATGAGTTCCAGCCCCTTGACCAGGCCTTAATTCCAATTAGACAGCTGTTGACTTCCCCCAAGATAAAAGTGCCACTACTGCACCAATAGCAATAGTTTTCTGGACCAGTTGTTGTTCATTAGGCTTTACAGTTGGGTGGGACCACCTGTTGATATTCTCCCTTGGGATCTTATATAGTGTCCTCTGATAACATGAGAGATAGTCTTCAGGAATGAGGCTTCAGGGAGCAGGCTTTTTCAGGTAAGTTCCAGTATGATTGCTGCAAGTCCTGCGTCTGAAATGTGGCCTGTCTTCAGCAATAGGATCTTACCTTAAACAGAATGTAGGCATCCATAAGCAGTTGAGTAGTAGACCAAGTTACTTCACCTAATAGGATTATTAAAATCTATTATTAAAGTAGATTAAAATATGTCAGACTTTAAATATTATTAAGAAGTCCAGATTATAAAGAAGGCCATGACTTTGGATCTTATATCCTGTGATTGAGATAAGTTTTCCCAATAGTGCTCTAAAAGCTAGACATGGTGATGCACACCTTTAATTCCAGCATTCAAAGGAGCAGAGGCAGGCAGATCTTAGGGAGGTTGAGGCCAACCTGTTCTACATAGCCAGTTACAGATCATCTGGGGCTAGAGGGAGACTATGTCTCAAAAAGAAAAAAAAAATCCCAATGGTACTCTAACATGTGTTTCTCTAATAGTGTTTTAGGATTCAAAGACACTTTCTTTAGAAGATCAGTTAGGGTTTTTGGCCTACTGTGCATAGAATCAGGTGGCTTGTGCCAGACCCACTGAGGCACAGGGTACCAGGCTGCAAGCATCAGCCAGGTGGATTGTGGGAGGTTTGGATTTTTTGCCTGCTGTGCATAGAGGCTAGTGGCTTCTGCCAGACCAGCTGAGGTGCAGGGTCCTGGAGCTGTGGCTAAGCAAGCAATTCCCCCCAACCCCCAACTGGAATTCCGGAGGAGTGTCCAGTAAGGCCTACAACCAACCTAGAGGAACTGGCCAGCAGCAGAGGGAGTACAGTACTCAGAGGGTGTCATCTGGGTTGTTACCTACCCAGTTCTTGCAGAACAGAAAGGAAAGAGTGAGATATACCTCCCAATATATAACCAAAATGGAAAGCCTGAAACCTAGACAAGCCAACACTCCATAAACAAGCAGAATACAATGAAGGCATCTGAAGGGATCAAGGAAAGAAAACCTTCAACATGGTGAAGAGGCATTTAAGATTTGCTTCAGAATACAGGCAAAAGGAAATCCACATGCTAAGAGCACAATGAAAGAACAATATGGGAAAAGCTCAGAATAATTCCACGCTAAACTCTGCTGAGCCTATGGGGGATTCCTACAATGGGATCTCCCTGGAGGTAGTCCAGGATGCAGATCATAGAAGAACAATCACACATATATTCAGAGAAATCATAAGAAATCATAGAACAAAGGGGAGAGAATGAAAAACTCAGAAGGACCTAGAGGGAATCCCTAGACAAGTTCAAGAACTAACCTACCATTTATTTTCAGACTTTGGATTTTTGGTATATGATGGTGGCACGTATACATATTTTAGAGTAACATAAAATTAAAATGGAAAAATGTGAATCAAGAAATATGATATGGAAATAACATACAGTTTGTTTTCAGAAGATACAATTTTAGTATAGGTGTGATGTATCAGGCTGGTGTAACTTAGCTTTTCTGGGTGCTTAATGACCATACTTAACGCCCATGCCAATTTGGCCAATGGACCTAAGATAACTTTGTTCCTTGCCCTCAGAGGTCAACTAAGTCTCAGGGGACTATACATGGGGGCATCTCTTGAAATGTCCTACAAATGTAGGTCACCTGTCTTCCTGTGTAGAGAAGTCTTTGAGATCCACTAATGGGATTTTAGCCAGTGTCCAGTCTATAAAGAGGTCTGCTCATGCTTCAAAAAGGGGAGCCTGGTCTAGCAAGGCCTGATTTTGTCCCCAAGTGGATGGAACTGGTACGTGAAAAGCCAGAAGGAGCCAGGGGCTCTCAACCCCCCCCCCAAAAAAAAAACCCTGAGTGACTCCTGAGGACCATATCCTCAACTAACCTTGAGAAAACAAAAACTTTGGTTGATATGGGCTAACTGTGTGGCCTTAAGATTCCAAAAGGAAAGTATAACCAGAAATAAATAATCAGTAAGGCCTGAGAAATTGTACTTCAGATATAAGATTTGAGATCTGAGTAAAAAGACAAAAAGAAAAAAAAAAGAGAGAGTACTGTTGTTTTGCCTGTCTTCAGTTCTTACTGGCAAGTGCATCTACTCTGTGGCTGCCACTGCTTTTGCCACTCTTCAAAGACATGAGACACAGCTTTTTAACCCTCCAATATGGACTGAAGACTCGTGTCTCTCCAAGAATCCTCCAAATCTTCAATGCCAGATGGGGACTGCTGAGATATCCAGCTTGTGGACTGAACAGCTACTGGGATTTCAGCCTCTTCAGAGTATGGACTGCCATTGTTGGACTACCCAGGCTGTATCATGGAGGCCAGTACAGGAAGATCAAGACAGGATGAATGCTTACTGGACCTCATTTGGGTGACCATGGGAAGGAAAGACCCCAGTGTGGAGCACAAGGGCAAGATTGATGGTTGCTTGGGCTTGCCAGGGAGGAACTTTCAAACACTTCCTTAAGGAAAAGATGGCATCTTTTACCAAAAAAAAAAAAAAAAAGAAAAGAAAATCCTCTAACTCAGGTGATATGCTTATGTACAAATGTATATATGTATATACATACATATATATATGTATATATATACTATTTATAACATATAGAGTATATATATGCAATACAAGTTGGAGAGAACAACAACAAAAGAACTGGGGAAAAAAAGACTGAAACAGTGAAGTTCTCCCCCAAACAATAAGCCTCTGCTTTGAAAAGAAAAACTGTGGAAAGACTCAGAAAAAGATGTAAGACATGTATGGCAGAGTGCAGGAACTCAGGTGGGGTGGGGAGCATGGAAAGGGAAGTGACTCTAAATTCAATTGAGAAATGATGTATGATATATGGAAATAGTTTAAAAACAATAATAAATTTTTAAAAAGATCAGTTAATAAGTATAGTAGATATTGCTAGTCATAAAGTCTCTCTGCTCCTCAACGTTGTAATGAAGATGAACACACAAACAAGCATAGCTCAAACAAGTATAGCTGAGTTTCATTAAATAAGGTGGTTATAAAATTTTGTTTTGATATATTTCTTTTTTTTAAATGTTTTTTTATTTTATTTATTTATTTTTTAAGTGTATGAGTGTACTGTCTGCATGTAGGTCTGTGCACCCGTGTCATGTAATGCTGCGGAGGTCAGAAGAGGGCATCAGATTCCCCTGGGACTGGAGTTAAAGACGGTTCTCAGCCGCCATGTGGGTGCTGGGGATTGAACCCAGGTCCTCTGCAAGAGCAGTCAACGCTCTTAACCGCTAGGCCATCTCTCCAACCCCTGATATATTTCTTACATATCATATCATATTTATTTATTTATTTATTTATTTATTTATTTATTTATTTATTTAGTGGTGCTGGAGATCAAACCCAAGTATCCACACATTTAAGTAATCACTGTACTACTGAACATCACTAAATATCCTTTCTTTATTTTAATCATGAAAAATATAACACTATTTCTTCACATAAGTGTGATAAAAAGAAGAAAGACAGGGAAAGAGAAAGAAAAGAAAAAAAAGTTGGTCATGTTTTCCTTGTATGTTTTATCATAGATTGTCAAATCCTGTTCTGAAATGATCAGTTCTATGGTTTTGGGAAAGTTGATCAAAGAACTAGAATGAAAATAGGAGGCAAGGAAAGTTAGTAAAAAAAAAATACTTCAGTATGGCTTAAAATAAGCTTATTACAGAAGAGGAACTGAAAGTCTTCATTGATAATGGAAAACTGAGCTCCATTATGGATTTAATCTAGTATATTTAGACAAAGTTTGGATCAAGCCCGGTGACTCAGGCAGGAGAATAAGGAAAAAAAAAAAAACAACTTAGGGTAGAATGGATACAATGGGGTCACAGATCAGATCTCTGTTGAAAACCCAAAACTTTGCAGAGCCTCAAGGTGGAAGGTGGGGTGGATAGCTTCACAGATTATTAGGGTCAGTGGTTGTGTTTTGTACCGAAGCTTGGGAGAGTTGATTTAAAATTAACTGTTCTTCAATGGCTTGGAGAAGCATCATCTTACTGGTGCCCATGATGGGATATCAGTTTTGTTTGTGCTGCTATAACAAAATATCCCATATTGGGGAAGTTATCAATAAGAGAAATTTATTCCTGGCCATTATGGAGATTGAAAAGGCTATGATCAGAGGTCACCAGGCTCAGTGCCTAATAAGGGCAGCAGCTCTTCTTCCAAGTTGGTCCCTTGAACATTGCATTCAAACAGTATTCAGCTCTTTGCCCTTCTGTCATTTGTGTTCCAGTTTGTTGAAATATACTAGAAGTTGGGACTGGAGAGATGGCTCAATGGTTAAGAGCACTGGCTCCTCTTGCAGAGGAGCTGAGTTTGGTTCCCAGCAACTACATGGCAGCTAACAACTGTCTGTAACTCCAGTTTCAGGGATTTGATACCCTCTTCTGACCTCTGTAGGCATTACACAACACAGGTGCACTTAAATACATGCAGGCAGTATACTCACATACATAAAATAAAGAATAAAAAATAAATAAATTGAAAAAAGAAATGTATTAGATGTGATGATTCTGTCTTTTCCTGGATCACAAATTTCGACAATATCTAGCAGCAGAGAAGCAGTCCTGTCTCCCTGA
This sequence comes from Rhizomys pruinosus, assembly GCA_009823505.1. NCBI lineage: Eukaryota > Metazoa > Chordata > Mammalia > Rodentia > Spalacidae > Rhizomys > Rhizomys pruinosus. The sequence goes on along the minus strand of VZQC01004764.1, from coordinate 239,579 downwards.
ACATTTAGTCACTGTGTATAAACTGAGAGAATGAAGATCCTTGATATAAATATGACTCACCCTGGAACTCAAAACTCTAAGCGAGAGTCCTTCACCTTTGTGTCAGAACAGAATCCATCCAGGTGAAGGATAGTCTGAAGCATTCATAAAGTAGATACAACATAATCAATCCACAATGAGTATGGACTTTCTTTGTAAAATACTTTATCAAGTAGAAAAGAATTTATAGACATAATGAAAGAGAACTCTTGCTGTAGAGCATTTGAATCTTTTATTCTATTTGAAGCATTCATTATACTAAAGTTAAATTCAATAGGTTTTATCTGAAAAAAAAAAAAACCTTTGCGAGACAAATTTGTAAAGGTCTATTCAATGGAGTAGCCCTAATGGGCACTTTATTATGGGACTAAGGCACAGATAAAGCACCATGGAAGGCAAAATGGCATAATCAAGACTACTGTATTCATGTAAGCACCAGGAAGCAAGTCTTATGATACCTGAACTCTCATCACCACCACTCTTCTCATATTTCTGTTTTGTCTTCTATAATTTGTTGGCAGCCTACCACACAGACAGTGTGTGCTGTGCCACGCCCTAAGATGGCGCCGACATCCTGAGTCACTACAAGCCGCTTCCCGCCATTGCCTTTGCATTGGACAAACTGCGCATGACTACTACTCTCTGGGCCCGCGCCTTGGGCATGCTAATGAGGCATCGGACGGTGCACCAATCCAGAGCATACCTGAACCCTCTGGACTGCTATATAAGCGGTGCTTCTGCCCCATTTCGGGGTCCTTCTCACAAAAGAGCTGTGCACAATAAATATTACCACAGAAGAATCCTGTTGTCCACGTGAAGTTCTTGCCGGCGAGACTACAGCGCATGACAAGTGGTGCCGAAGACCCGGGAGCTGGCGCTGAGAGGACCCTTCGACTTCCGAAGAGGGTTCAGAACTGTGGCCAGGTAAGTTTTTCTTTAAAGTTAAGTTCTGAGAGATATGCTTTTCTCTGATGATCTAGAGGGATTGGAAGCTTGCCTAATTATTTTATTGGCTGTTGTAATTGATCAAAACTGTAAAAAGGAAATTAGGGAAGGACAACAAGCCCTTGCGGACCTTCAGGAAAGCATGTCAGAAACAGAACGGAGTGAAAGGTTAGATGCGCATTCAAAGAAAAAAGAGGATGCTAGCGAGATTATTAATAAAGGTACCTTATACCCATTTAGAGACCTACAAGCCCTGACATTAAATGATTCAGATTCTAATGAAAAATTACCGCTATCTGAGGAGGAGGAATTAGAGGAGGAAGCAGCCCGGTACAAAAATGAACACTTTCGCCCCGCCCGGCGAAAGAAAAGGTTAAAACTGAAAGTAAACAGGTCCCATAGCTTTCCCGCTCCCCTGCCTTCGGCTCCTCCGCCTTATGCATCTGGGAAATGCTCCACCTCCTTTTGTTCCCCGGAGGCGCGACATGCCATGAGGCAAATGTTCCCAATCTGCATTTGTGTAGTTTGGTGCTTTGTTCAAAGTTAAGTGTTTTCAGAAAAGTATGTTTTGCATGTATTTTTTTACAGTCTTAAATTTTGACTGCTGAGAAGTTTCTATTGTACAAAACTTCATTTAAAAGGTTTTTCTACTGAATCCAGGGTATTCTGAAGATCGAAGCCTGTGTGTAAATGCTACCAAATGGCAAAAAGCAACAATAAACCATTTGATTTTTACTTTTTTTCTAAATATCAATGCTTAACCAGAGCTATTTCAATTAATTTGTCAGTAGAGATTTAAAAACAGCTACCCATTTATTCCAGGAGTTAAAAACATAACCATATTCAATGAACCTGCAAGTTAAGTGTTAAAAATATGCTCTGTGACTCTGTACTACTAGTATTAGAACTAAAAAATCTTCCATGCAGCAAATGCTTAATGCTTTCCATAAATGTGGATTTGTCTGCCTTTATGTAATCTGTATTATATAGAGAAGGGAAAAAGTGTTGCTGATGTTTGCCTTTAAAAGGCTGTTTGTTACAGCCCTTACAAGGGGATAATTGTAGCCGGGCATGGTGGCGCTTGCCTTTAATCCCAGCACTTGGGAGGCAGAGGCAGGCAAATCTCTGGGAGTCCCAGGACAGCTGGGGGATACTGTCGGTGTTCCCAAGGCCAATGCCAGTTCGTCATGATGCTAAACTCTTTCCCCGCCTCTTTAGTACTAATCCATCTTTAGATGTACCCTATTTGCCTTTAGATATAGAACTAGCTAACATTAATAAAAATAAAAGCTTCATATTAAGTGGCAGCTTGTGCTTCCATAAGGTAAGTAATATAAATGACAGCTCAGAATGTGTTCAAATGTATAATCAAACTGCTGCATGGTTTGATGCCCCTGATACGCCTGGGAGGGCCAATGATGATGGCCTATCTCTCAGCCAAAGGGTCCAGTTCAACCTAAATGGTCACCCTTCTGTACTGGCCGGAGGGAAACAGCTTTGCCCCCTTGGACAGGATGCCAGTCACGGGGAGTATGCTGGACAATTAACGGCTTTTTACCTTTTGGAATACTTCTACTACATTTGAACTATGGCAGCTAGCCCAGCTTGGCTGTGAGTGGAAATATTCTGGCCTATGTGTGACCAGCATCCAATATCAAAACTTCACAAGGGCAGCAAATTTGTCTAACCAATTGTCTAGATATCTTTTAGGTAATTGGACTGGAGAATTTGACAGCTTGATGAACCAACTTCGTATGGCTATTGTCACCGTAAACTCGACTAGAGTGGACGCCTCCCTTGCTGAAGGACTGGCCTCCTGGATTACTGCTGCCATCTCACACTTCAAAGAATGGGCAGGGGTGGCAGGGTTTGGCCTATTTCTATGTGGAGGGATTATAATTATGCTCTGGATTATGTGTAGGCTCCGTGCCCAGCATCAGCGCGATAAAGTAGTCATTGCACAGGCCCTTGCGGCTTTGGAAGCAGGCTCCTCCCCAAACATTTGGCTTAGTATGCTGGAGAAGTAGTCAATGACGGGTAAGACCTGCTGCAAGTATTACCAACCTAAGACAGGGAACAGACCAAAAGCTGTCTGTCCACCCCATGACGGGTAAGGAATACCTCTGCAGAGGCAACCTAAGACAGGCATTCTCCCAGCCAATTTTAATAGAGTCTCTGACAGGTCATGTTGCAGCTGCAGCCCAGAGACCTTGCTCTATTAAAACAGAAAGGGGGAACTGTTGGCAGCCTACCACACAGACAATGTGTGCTGTGCCACGCCCTAAGATGGCGCCGACTTCCTGAGTCACTACAAGCCGCTTCCCGCCGTTGCCTTTGCATTGGACAAACTGCGCATGACTACTACTCTCTGGGCCCATGCCTTGGGCATGCTAATGAGGCATCGGACGGTGCACCAATCCAGAGCATACCCGAACCCTCTGGACTGCTATATAAGCGGTGCTTCTGCCCCATTTTGGGGTCCTTCTCACAAAAGAGCTGTGCACAATAAATATTACCACAGAAGAATCCTGTTGTCCGCGTGAAGTTCTTGCCGGCGAGACTGCCGCGCGGGACAATAATTCATAGTAACACATTTACTTTTATAATTTTGTTTGTCTACTATGAAAAGGGAAAAATTCATTTTCTAATATATGTATTTCTCCTGTATGTTGAATTTTTCATTCCTTCATTCTTTCATATGAAAATAGTTAATGAGTACATGATGAATACCTGATGTTAGACAAGATGTTTGGGAAACAAAGATGAATGTTAAAAAGAACCATACTACAAGCAGTGGTTTTCAAAGGGTGATCAAAGACTATCACTATCATCAGTCTAGAACTTTTTGGAAATGCAAATTCTTAGATCTGCAACTCCATCTGATATCTTGTACTTTAATAATTCTTCCAGGTGATCCTGATCTGTACTCAGGTTTAAGAATCACTGATCTCAGCTGGGCAAAGTGGTACATGTCTTTAATCCCAGCACATGGTAGGTAGAAGCAGGTAGATCTCTATGAGTTCAAGACTGGCAGACTGGTCTACTTAGTGAATTCTAGACCAACCAAGGCCATCCAGTGACACTCTATCTCAAAAAAAAAAAAGAAATTAGAGTCTCAAATCATTTTGAGATGAAAGAATAATATATAAATTCTTATGGAGCAGAGAAAGGGAAACCTTGCCTTTTCTATAATTGGTATAGCAAGTACATCTCTTTCTAAGATGTACACGTCTTCATCATTCTTCCCTAGAACCAAATATTTAATTGTCCCCTCCACTTGTTTCAAGATAACATTCAAGTTTCCTAGTTTGTCATTTTAGGGGTTTCAGGATTTGACCCTGCCTGCTTTCCAGTCAGTCCTTTGCAAATATGTCAATACTAATTTAAGCATCTCATGATTAGATGCTTACTTTAAACAACTATTGGTTATGTGCTTAACCCTGTTTAAATGTATTCTTTTCATCATAATCATTCATGATATGATTGGTTTTCTGAGCATGATAGTATTGTTTTTATATTTTTTTTCTTTGAATCAGATGTTGAGTTATAGATTATGTTTCTGGTATATTCCCATTAGTTCTCTAAAAAAGATAGATCAGGTAAGAAAATAGATCTTCTAACACAGAGCAACTAAAAAACTCAAAGATTATGAAAAATTTAAAAATACACAAAACTGGAACAACCAGGAAATATGGGACACTATGAAAAGATCAAACCTCTGCATCATAGGAATAGAGGAAGGAGAAGAATCTCAAGAGAATAGTATTGATCAGGTCTTCAACAGAATAATAGATGAAAACTTCCCCAAACTAAAAGTACAATCAAACTCGCATATCAAAGGGGTACAAGCACACAGGACCCAAATAGACAAGATCAGAAAAGAAACTCCCAGGCCACATCATAGTCAAAATGCTAGATGCCCAACAAAGATAAAATTCTGAAGGCCACAAAAAGAAAACAAGTCACAGTAAAAGGGAAACCCATCAGAATTACAACTGACTTTTTGCCAAACCATGAAAGCAAGAAGAACATGGATGAAAAGCATTCCAGTGTTAAAAGGACTATGGATGCCAACCCCAGAATACTATTACCCATGTCAGAAAAATGTCAATTACAGTTAAGAGAAAGAGAAGAATCTTCCAAGACAAAAACAATAGATTGTAGAATACATGTCTTGGAAAACCAACTTCCAGAAATGCTTGAAGCAATTTCGGTGAGAAAGAACACGTATCTTCAGCAATAGGCAGAAAGAGGAGCCAACCGAAGCACTAGAAAGATTAAAATATAAACATAGAGTAGAATCAGAGCTAACAAGTCCAAAGGATAATAAGGTGAGAAGGGCAACAACATCCATCTTTTCAGTTTAACCTTAAATATTAATGGATCTGAAACTTTTATCCCAAGTCAAAAGGCATAGACTGGAGACTGGATTAGGAAAAGAAAATCCCATCTGATATGCTGTCTGAAGGAAACCGCATCTCAATTTCAAGGAGCCCGGACGGATTCGCTGCACATACGGACTTAAAGTAAGGGATGGAGAAAAATATTCCAAGCAAATGTACCAAAACGAAAGCAGGTGTCCGCTTATCCTTATATACAGACAAAATAGACTTCAAGAGCAAAAGAACAAAAGAGACCAAAGAGGGCCATTATAGTCCTTCATTCAGGACAAAATACGACGTGAAGATCTCAACAATCAATGAAATATATATGGCATACCAAATGGCCCGGCGCACCAACCTTTGTAAAGACAACTCTTCAGAGATCTCAAGGCTGAAATTAACCCCAGAACACTGTAACAGTAGGGGACTTCAATAACCCCCATGCTAAGTCTTTGGACAGGACAAAGAGACAAAGGATTAAAAAGAGAGGGTGACATCTGAACTGAGAACGATATATACACCAAACTGGATCTCGACAGACAATCTTATTCGAATATTCCACCCAACTACCAGAGAATACCCACTTGCTCTCAGCACCGCTCCATGGAACAGTTCTCCCAAAATAGAAAAAAAAAACAATAATAACTAAAACAGAAAATAACAAATAAAAAAGATTGAAATAATCCGTCATGATTCTTTCAGACCACAGTGCAAATAGAAACTCAAATATCAACACCAGGATAAACCTTAAAAAACCTACAAGTAACACATGAGACTATACAACACTCTTCTGAAACCAATGAATGGGTGTAAGGAAGAATAGAAATAAAGAAATAAAAAAAAAAACGAAAAAAACAAAAATGATAGACAACAAGAACCAGAAAAACCTAATGGGACACTTAAAACAGCAGTCCTAGAGAGGAAAGTTTTTATAGCTTAAGATGCCTACATTAAAAAAACAGAAGAACAAAGTGAACGATGCTAACACTTGCAGGCTAAGAAAGTGACTTGAGAGCAACAACCAAATGAAACCCTAAATGCAGCAGAACAGGAATGAAATAACAGAAATTCAGAGCAGAGGATCAGATGAATAGAAACAAAGAAAACCATACAAACAGAAAATCAGTTGAATCGCAAAACTGGTTCTTTGAGCAGAATAAACCAAGATAAGACAGACCTCTAGCCCAGTTACCCAAAAGAAGAAGGAACACTTCCAAATCAATGAAAATCTGTGATGAAGGCGGAAATAGTCACAAATACAGATAATGAAAAGAGTCCACGACAATAATACATTGGAATTACTTTTAAAGACCTTATAAAACTCGTGCTACTGAAGGTTTAAAACCTAGAAGAAATGGTGATGAATATCTGAATCTTGGGAGAATTCAACAAAGCTCAACCAAGAAAGATCGACAGCTTAAATAGACCAATAAATATGTGAAGAAGATTGAAGATTGTATTAAGCAGCCTCCCAACCAAAAAATGCCCAGGCCCACGATGGTTTCCAGACAGCTAGAATTTCTATAAATTATTTCCAAAAGACTTACAACCATTAATATTCAAGTAGTTCAGAAGGATAAAACGCGGGGAGTTCTCCCCAGATGTCCTTGCTATGAACGCCAGCATCACTCTACTTAGACCTAAAAACACAGGCAAAGATGCAAACCAAAAAGGAGAAATCAGAGACAATCTCCTAATGGGACACAAGATGCAGCGAAGATTCTAAATAGTGTACTGCAATCGCCTATAAGACCTCACATCAAGAAATCATCCACATGACCAAGTTGGATTCATACCAGAGATGCAAGGATGGTTCAACATAAAAATCAATAAATATCATCAAGCATATAAATGACTGAAAGACAAAACCACACCATCATCTCAATTGACGCGGAGGCAAGTCTTTGACAAAATCCAGCATCCGCTTCATGTTTAAGACCTAGAGGGAATTGGATTGGAGGGATCATATCTTAATGTAATCAAAGCCATATACAGGAAGCCCATCAGCCTATATCATCCTTAAATGGGGGAAGACGACAGAAGCATTCCCCTTAGGGTAGGAACTCAGCAAGAGACTGTCCCGTCCTTACCACTCCATTTAACATAACGTTGTGAATCCCTCGCTTAGGGCAAATAAGAGCAAGAAAAAGGAAATTAAAGGAGTTCTAATAGGAAAAGAGGAAGTCAAGCTATCCCTTTTGCTGCTGATATGATTGTCTACTTAAGGGATGCTAAGAACCCCACCAGGAAACACCTAGAAACGATTAAGCTTCAGTAAGGTGGCAGGATACAAAATAAACCTAGAAAAATCAGTAGACCTTTCTCTACACCAACAGTAGGCAACTGAAGAAGGAGATCAAGGAGACCTTCCCACTCATGAGATAGCCTCAAAAAACATAAAATACCTAGGAACAAAACCTGACCAAGACACCAAAGGACCTCTACACACAAAAAATTTAAACCTCTGAAAGAAGGAAATTGAAGAAGACATCAGAAGATGGACAAACCTCCCATGCTCGTGGATTGGGAAAATAAATATAGTAAAAAATGTGCATTCTACCTCAAACTTGTATTACAGATTTAAATGCAATCCCAATTCAAATCCCCAAGAGCTTCTTCACAGGTTTGGAAAAAAAAAAATCCTCAATTCATTTGGAAAAACAAAAGACCCCGTAACTGCCCAAAACGCAAACTCTGGTTGAAAAGAGCAACACAGGGGCATCGCTCTACCCAGACATTCAAACTATACTACAGGGCTATAGTCATAAAGAACAGCTTGGTAATGGCACAAAACAAACAGACCAGTTGACCAATGGAATAAAACTGAAGATCCAAACCTGAGCACATACAATTTCAGCCAACTCATATTTGATAAGGAGGCCCAAGAAGAAACACTTGGAGGAAAGACAGCATCTTCAACAAGTGGTATTGGCAAAAACTGGATCACCACCTGTAAGAAGAAGTGAAATTAAACCCCTACCTCTCACCCTGTCAAAAGTCAATTCCAAGATGCTCAAAGACCTCAACGTGAAATCCCAAACTCTGGAGGCTGAGAAGAGAAACTTGGCATAGCAGACTATCAAGAACGTAGGTGTAGGAAAAGACTTCTTAAATATCAGACAGCAGCTGCACACAAATAAGATCATCAATTGCAAATGGAACCTCATTAAACGCAAAAGCTTCTTCTGTACACAAATAGAAGGACAATAAGGAAGTGAAGAGAAACCCACCAGAATGGGAGGACAAACCTTCACAGCAGATACATCTGACAAAGCATTAATTTCCAGAGTATACAAGCTACTCAAAAAACAAAGAGAAAGAAAAACAAATAATGAATCACTCCAGGATGGAGCAAAGATCTGAAATAGAGACTTCACCAGAGGAGGCATTAGAGGATGGCTGAGAAAACACCTTAAAGAGCGTTTCACACACTCATCTAATAATAAGAGAACATAATGCATTAAAACCACCTTAAGATTCCATCTTACTCCAGTAAGACTGGCTAGATCAAGAAAAACAAATGATGCCAGTAGTGCTGGAGAGGGTGTGGGAAAGGGAACACTCATCTCTATTCTGGTGGGAATGTAAACTTGTGCAGCGCCACTATGTGGAAAACAGTGTGGAGAACCCTTAGAAGACTCAAATGAGCTTGCCATTTGACCTAGTCATACCCCACTCCTGGGTATGAACCCATAAGACTCATCTAACTGCCGAGATACATGCACAGCTATATTTATTGCCACTCTGTTCACAATAGCAAAAAACTGGAATCAACCCAAATGCCCCTCAACTGACCAGTGGATAGAGAAAATGTGGGTACATGTACACAATGGAATTTATGCAACTCTAAAGAAAGACAACATCATGAACTTTGCAGGTAAAGTGGATGGAAGCTAGAAGACCATCATGTTAAGTGAAAGTAACACAGTCCCAGAAAAAAAAAAAAAAAAAAAAAAAACAACAAATGGTATCTCTCATTGTGGATGCTAGTACCAATAACCCAGTTATAAATATTTCTTGGGTGGAAAGGGATGATATTAGAAAGAACAACAACAGAAAGATTGCATCAGAAAACTGACTGAAAATGGTGACTTGGGAAGGGTGGGAGGGGTTGGGAGAGGGACACGGGTGTATATTCCATTGGTGTATATTTATTGACGTGAGTTCAACAAGTATCCAGTTTTTGCCCAGACTCTGTCTACAGAATACATGGTGTTTTAGGACTTAGTAAAAGTAAAGTATGTGTAATATTAAACAACATTTGGTTTAAAGGCTGATAAAAACGTAATGCATCTGAGTTAATTGGTATATAAAATTGCTGTTGTCACATTAGCTTTAATTAAAAACTGTATAACAATTACTTTGGATTGGTATAACAAATGTTCTCTATAATTTGCTGTCATATAGTATCACCTGGTAGCAATCTCTTTCACCTATAGGATGATTTAATTAAAAATAAAGTTTGTTTCCCAAGTTAATCATCATACAGTAACCCAAAAAAAGCATGGGTGAACTTGATGAAAATCTGTGCCTTGATTCCACCCTATAGGTATATATAAACAAACTGCTTTTTCTTTGAGACTCATGGGTCAAAATAAAAACCTAAAATATAAAAGGGATATCATGATAGATACGAAAACTTTTTGTCAAAAAAACCTTGCAATCCAAATCTTAAAACTAAATCTATGGGAAAGGATTTGTATTTTCCAACAGGCCAGAGTATCACCAACTTAATGGCTGAGAAAGAAAATGCAGCTTTGCAGTGAGTAGGATGTACCAGAAAGTCCTCAGGCAGAAAGGAATTGATACTTTCCTCGGAGCATTGAGGTAGACGATTAAGAAAGTCCTCCATTGCTGCAGGACATTTCCAAGGTCACCCTCTTGTGGGATCCTACTAGTAACTGAACTATTTTATAAATGAACCTAACGAAGCTTATCCTTCTGGGATGCTCGGCAAACGGGTTTTAATACACAAGAGACTCTTCTTAACATATCCCCTCATAGAATAAGGAGAAATATGATGATGATGAGGTCGTTCTCCAGCTGTAGATTGGAGCCAGCTGTTATAGAGGTATTCTCTTGTAAAATCAGTAAAACTGCCTTCTTTAATTGACTAATGGACATAGAAACTGTGAAAAGGATTATTCTCTATTCAGAACCAAATATAATGCTAAAGTCTCCTTAAGCTATGCACTTAAACAAAATATATTAATACAGGAGCTCTGACATCAACAATGGATTATTCTACCAAGGAGATGTTGGCCAGGGGATCCAAGCCCCCACAAAAGGTAAAGGCTCCTTGCCTCCAAACTGGGATATCTGCAGGAAGAGAGGCGATAAGGCCCTGCTGTTGAAGACCTGATATAAACATGGGAAAGATGTATGGAGACTGCACTTGCAAGTATACAGATGGTCTCTGGAATGCCAGAGAGTGTTACCAAAGGCCACTAAACCAATAAAGCAAATATAGGTCTCCTTGAGTCAAGAAAGACTCCTCCATCAGCACCAGCTACACCTCATCTGCCTGGAAATACTGTGCAGCAGTGGCAGCCATATGTCTGTATATCCCAAATCTAACTGGCTATTAGCTCTCTCCTTGGAGGAATAACCCACGGCTGATGCCACAAGCTTACACCCTCTAATGGTTAGGAGATGTTATAAACCACACGAAGACCCTGTCATACTTAACAGAAGAAAATGTAATTCATGGATTAACATACCATCCAAACATCTGTGTCTATACCAAAGTAACCTACCATAGCAATTAGTACTGTTTAAATACCTATATATCTAATTGCATGTGCTTCGTTAGTAGGATCGAAAAGTTATGCCTGGACAAGCTGGCAGCCCATGAAAGAAAACAGTCAGAATTTACTAAAGACCAAGACAACAGCTCCAGAGAAAGTAGACTGTTTTGCTTCTCATCCACCTGTGCCCTTTTTCTAAGCCTAGGGAACAATCTGCATAAGAGGGGGTGCAGTAGAATGTAAGAGCTGCGATTGGGGTGAATGGTGAAACTACAACAATATAGACTGGACACTCATTTGATCAACTTGATTGAACATACAAGCCCCCCCTCGCCCCCCCGCTGGATGGTGGGACCCATGAGCTGTGTGGGTTTGGGCACAAATGCTCGCAAATTGGTTTTACATGAAGGATGCTTGTACTCACAGATTATCACTTATTGTTAAAAAAAATGAAAACAAAAAAATAGAGAAAGATGCAGAAAAGTTACGGCAGAATGCATGATCTGGGATGGGTAGGGGTGGGGTGGGGGGAAGGGAAGGGGATATATGCCTGAACTGAATTGAAAAATGATGTGTGAAATACACAAAGCATCAATAAAAAAAAAGAAAATAGATCCTCAATGCATAGTTAATTGGAACTTCTGTGATTGGTTATAGATTAACAAACAGATTTACTGTTTGTGTTACACATTTATGTGCCTAAAATAATTAAATTATGTGAATTTGAAAGTTTTTTATAAGAACTTTTTATTTTTGTGAATGATTGCAGATATTTTGTAAGTATGTTTACAATACGAAGAAATGTAGCCCATTTTATATATTGATCTTTAATAGATGCTATTGCTATTCACTTCAGGATGCCCAGAAATCCATCTCACTTCATCATTTAGAACTAGGCAATATTTATTCCTAGGTCTATTGAAGAAACACATGCTTTACTTTGCTTTGTTTTATAGAGAGCATTTTAAATAGCATGTAAATGACTGGATACCATAACTTGCTTTGATTTAATTTTCATACTAATAATTCATTCCATAAGTATTCAATATATACCTGTGTTCTATACAAGATACTTCTATGGCCTGAAGTTACACAAAAAGAGAAATTAAGCTTTTCTGCTTGCAGAGGTTACAAATAGTCAGATAGGGGCAGATAAATGTACAATCAATCATAAAGAGTGATAAGTGTCTCAGGGGCATAGGTTGCCCTGACTACTCAATGAGTGAACAAATCACTGCCTAGACTTGGGCTAGAGGAGTGAAGTTCTGAAAGAATTTCTCAAGTCCTGGAAGAAGCAATAAGAAGTTACACTAAAGAAGGAGAATATATATCAAACTTTGTAGACAAAATCCAGAGGTCAAGGTTTATTTACATCACACAAGTGGAAAAAGATGTGGTAGAGAAGTAGGCTGGAGGTACAATGGAACTAGTTTCTCCTGATAAAAATAGGAAATGTTGAAGAGATTTAGATAAAACGGCAGCAGATTTGACCTTTACATTTTTTTTACAAAAATTTATTCTTTTACAATTCATACATAGGTGTAATGTAGTTTGACAGCATCCTCCCACTACCCACTCTTTTTTTTTTATTTTACTTATTTTTGTATGTGTATGAGTGTACTGTCTGCATGTAGGTTTGTGCACCCATGTCGTGCAATGCCGCAGAGGTCAGAAGAGGGTCTCAGATTCCCCTGGAACTGGAGTTCTCCTGGAATTGGAGTTACAGACGGTTCTTAGCCGTCATGTGGGTGCTGGGGATCGAACCCGGGTCCTCTGCAAGAGCAGTCGGTGTTCTTAACCACTAGGCTATCTCTCCAGCCAGAAGTTCACATTCTTTTATGAGAAAATGAGTTGGGAGTGGTGGTGCGTGCCTTTAATCACAGCACTGGGGGAAGAGGCGGGGGCGGGGGGAGCACCATACAGGAGCAGGCAGACTTCTGTGAGATTGAAGTGAGCCTGGTGTACATAGAGGGTTCCAGGCCAGCAGTGGCTCCATGGAGTCTCTGTCTCAAAAATACCAAAACAAAACAAAAATCCCCCCAAACTAAACATTCTTTTATGAAAAATCTAATGGCCAAAATAATACTAGAAGCAGAAATCTATTAAATAGGTATGGCTCTGGCCCAAGAGAAGATGGTGGTAACTAGACTTGAAGGATTAAGCCTTGAAGAATGATTAAGAGAACTGGATGCACTGGAGGAAAGCAGATGGGGAGGAGTTTGAGAAACAAATTAAAGATGTTGTCCAGATTTCCAACTTGGACAGCTTTCATCAGACTAGAAAACTGAAGGTACTAATGCTTTTTAGAAAGGAAGACAATTATGCTTTTAACAAGTTGAATCTATGAAAAACATAGAACATTTTTGAGCAGATTGGTGCTCTGCTAGTCATGAAGCAATTTACAAATATTTTGAAGAAAAAAATAGCTACAAGAAATATATGTCTACAGTCCATCAAAATAGTTTTAAAACTTAAATCATTATCATAAGACAATTCTTGAGTTTAGTGTAAGCCAAAAGTTCAAAATTTTCTTATATTGCTTACAATATTTAATGCACATTTTGATATCGTACTTAATAACTACTTAAGCATTGTTTAACTTGGCATGAGTTCAGCCACTAAGATTACAGAATTGAAAACAGATATCCCCACAAGTCTTCAAACATTCCCACAGGTCTTCAAACATATCTGCTCTTCCAGAAGCATCACTAGAACAGAAGAGACGTGGATCAACATCCTAATGACAGTGGAGAGCAATGTAGAAATGCTGTCTTTAGAATTCCTGAGTTCAAGTTTTACTTTTCAAGTATTTAATTAATTGAAGTATAGAAATTATTAAGGAAGAATAATATACTTATAATACTTCTGAAGTATTTTCTTTTTATTTACCTTTACAAAACCTTAATTACAGTGGACTTCACCCCTGATAACTGCATTACCTTGATAGAACTAGTGAAGAAACAGCTCATTACCAGTCAGTGGGTCAATAGATTATCAGAATCTATTAAGCTATACTGTAAACTTACTTTTGAAGTGGTAAGGCTTTTATATTACCAAGTATATAAGAACACATGCTGTTTTCTTTCATTCCTTTTCTTTGTTTTGAGACAGACTCTTACTATGTAGTTCTGACTTGCCTGGAATTTGATGTATAGCTCAGGTGGCCTCAAACTCAGGGACCCACTTGCCTCTGCCTCCCGAGTGCTGGGGTTAAAGATATGGGCTGGGCTGGAGAGATGACCTAGCGGTTAAGAGCGCCGACCGCTCTTACAGAGGACCCGGGTTCGATCCCCAGCACCCACATGGCGGCTGAGAACCGTCTGAAACTCCAATTCCAGGAGAACTCCAGTTCCAGGGGAATCTGACACCCTCTTCTGACCTCCGTGGCATTGCACGACATGGGTGCACACCCTTGCATGCAGACAGTACATTCATACACATAAAGAAATAAATTAAAAAAAAATTAAAGGTATGTGCCACCACCCCTATCCTGGCTTTAAACCTGAAGTTGGTTCTTCATTTTGAACCATTTTGGATAAGTGCTGTCCTAGTTATATGACAAGTCTGCCCCAGGTGGTGGGGATCAGTGCACTCAGCTCTGTGCCTGGAGGCCTGCTATTATTACTATTGATCTGGGTTTCTGTGTCTCACATAGTGAGACATGTACAGACCAAATAATCTCAGTCATAACTACAATCAGACTGATAAAAATTATTTGACTCAAATCCCTTCACCAAAGCTTTGCCACTGATAAATTCAATTGAAGGCCATACTTTGTAGTTCTTCAATGAAAATGCATTCATTTCATAGTAAAAATATAACAGGGCCGGGCATGGTGGCACACACCTTTAATAACACTTGGGTGGCAGAGGCAGGCGGATCTTTGTGAGTTTAAGGCCAGCCTGGTCTACAGAGTGAGTTTCCAGGACAGCTGGGGATACAGGGAGACCCTGTCTCGAAAAAGCAAAAAAAAAAAAAAAACAAAAAAAAAAAAGCAATATTGATATATATTATACTATTATATTATATATATCTATAATCTATACTTTTTTATATATAGAGAAGACGAAGAGATGAGAGCGATTTGAGGCTGATGTGTTCTTTTTTGGCTGATGAGCGAGAGAGAGAGAGAGAGAGAGAGAGCACTTGAGGCACTTTTCTGGTCATCCGGCAGAATCATTTAGATTAAAGCAGCCATAAGTGAAAAGCACAGCTCCTAGCAAATGCTATTGAATCTGACATTTTTGTGGGTTTCATCAGAATCTTTTTTAAAGTCCCTTTTCAGTGTTGCATCAACCTGATACTTAAAAGTGCATCAGAGAAACAGAGTAACATAATCAGAGAAGGTATTAGAAGGTCTTTTAACAAAGGAGTTGAGCCACATCAGCTGAAGAGAAACACCTGTGGCTGCCTACACTCTTAATAAATTAATCCTCCTTTGTTTTTATAAGAACTCTCTGTCATCATGCCTGGCCTGTTTGTCATTTGTACCTGGTATGAGGTTTTATGCAGCAATCACATATCATTTACTTATAGTCAAGAGCCATTGCTTTGTAAATCATTACTTCTAAATATTATAGTCCTTGAACATAAAGAAAGAAATTGGTTGGCTATATGATTCAATAGATAACATATTAAAACTGGAACATAAGCACAGCTTTAAAAGGTTTCCTTTAAAAAAAAAGAAATTTATTGAATTTTGGTTGATTTTGTGCATTTAAATCATATTTAGCCCCCTCCCTACCTGCAGCCCCCCTTGGCCCACCCACAGGGCTTCATGCATTTGGTCATACATTTTAAGGTCTATCTAGTCAAGTTTGTGAACCCAGATATTCCCCTGTGTGAGTTCATCCACTGGAGTCTGTTCAGCCTGTCTAGTATCACTCCCTTAAAGAAGACCAACTCTCCCTCACCCAGCAGTGATCAGCTGCCAGTAGTTCCTCACCACAGTTGTGGGCTCCTGCCCTTTTTTTGGTATTTTCGAGACAACTCATTCTGTAGACCCAGGCTGGCCTTAAACTCACAGAGATCCATCTCCCTCTGTCTCCCAAGTGTTAGGATTAAAGGCGAGAATTCTTTGTTCAGGTCCTTAGCCCATATTTTAATTATATCTAACCTTAAAACTTAGTAGGATACTTTCAAAACTTAAATTTGAATAATCTGGATTTCTTTTGAAATAGGTTTATAAGAGATCAAAGTTCTTTTCTACAGTTTGATGCACAATATTGTAAAGTCAGACATCTATAAAGTAACTATAGACTGGATACTGCCATATTATCTTTAAAAAAACTCTAAAATCTCCAAAATATGAATACAATGTAACTGATGTAACTCAACTTTTTTATGCATTTATAATACCCTCTCAAGTCAGTCAGCCCATCCTTCTAATACTTCCCCATTGATCTTTTGGAAAATGGAACCAAGATATTTTACTTTTCTCATATTTTTTTTTTCTAAGAGGTGGAGTACAAGTGAAAGTCCATGAAGAGGTATAGAAAAAAAAATCAGTTTAGGTAGGTGTCAATGCCTTAAAAATGTCAGAATAATAGTATGGTTACAGTGTGCTAGAAGTGATTTCTCATGTATAAATTGTGATCTAGGTCTGAATCTTTTGGGTTTCAATACCCTTATTCCTGAATCTTTACCAGTCACTATGTTGTCTTCCTATAACCCCATCTAGCCTGGAACTCCCTAGGTAGAACAGGCTGGTCCTGGTCTCATAGCAATTGACCTGTTTCTGCCTCCCAGGTGCTGGGATTAAAGGAGTGCACCACCACACCCACTACCTTTAAAAGATTTTCTACTTCTATATACTTTGGTTGAAAATGATTAATTAATCCTATTCACTATTAAAGCCAACTATGATTTAAATTGTCACTCAAATATATGAGTCAGTTTATTGTAAACACAGTATTTACTTTCCTTCATAGTGAATCTTAATTTTTCTTCAGACAAAGGACATGCCTCTGCTCTGTTCCCATTTTCTTTACTTAAAAAAATTTATATTTTTTGTCTTTTTGAGACAGGGTCTCCCTGGAACTCTGGCTGTCCTGGAACTCGCTCTATAGATCAGACTGGCCTTGAACTCACAGAGATACGCCCGCCTCTGCCTCCCGAGTGTTAGGATTAAAAGTGTGCGCACCACACCTGGCTAAAAATATATTTTATCTATATTTTATCACTTTTTGTGTTTGGTTTTAGAGACAGAGTCTCCTTGTAGTCCCAGGTGACCCAGAGTTCACTATGTAGAACAGGCTGTCCTTGATCTCATAGAGGTCAGCATGCTGCTGCCTTTCAAGTGCTGGAATTAAAGGCTTATGCTACCATACCCAGCCAGTATTTGTATTTTAAAATTATCACATATTTCCCTATTCACCTTCAGAAGGCAACTGGTGACTTTGGATGAACTATTTATTATCTTACACATTGGGGGCACCACTGTCTAAATAACATGTTGGTGTATTGTATCTGTGCATCTATGTTCAATACCATGAATGGTCTATAGAAATAAGGCCAGATTTGTACTTAGAAGCATCAACTACTCCAATCTACCTTGACTGTTTCAGTTTCAAAACTGAAAGTACCACATTCCAAGAAACCCTTTGGTCCCAGACAAATATTTATGGTGTGCCCTCTTCTCCACCTGGCTTACCTTCTCTTCTTCCCTATACAACATTTATGCATTGGAAATTCATTCCAGTTTCATTTCTCTCTAGCTACTAGTCATTGTGTAGATCAAACATCTGCCAACTTTGTCTCTTAATGAGCCTTATTCCCTTAGGTAGTGATCTGTTCTTTTCTTCTTTTCCCAGAGGACCACACCGCTTAGCCCAGCTTAACTACCTAGTTCTTCACTGGAGCACGAAATGGCACCAAAGCATAAATAACAGAAGACAAGCATAGAGCTTCCTCTGGTATCATGACAACCAGTGCTAACTGAGTCCAAAGATTCTTATTAATATGAAAGTTATTTTATATAAACATATTTGTTAACAAGCTCCCTAAAAACCTTGCTTTCTTATATAGTATTTTTCCCCACAGAAATCTTTATAGCAGATAGCACACAAATAATAGCAAATACTTGCCACCATCCTTCCAAATGGTTGAGAACATCCCTGTGTCTTGTGCCTAAATTAATGTAGGTTATTTCTTATTTCTGGGACTACAAGTGGCAGAGAAGAGAAACCAAATAATCCTTTCCTTTAATTCAGGATAATGGGTAATGCTCCATCTCATTCAGGAAGGTATATGCATTACAATGAAAATAGAAAATTATTGGGATTATTTGATGATATCCTACTCTGATCTTCAGGAAAAGAAAAAAAATGCTGGCCTTGATAATTTTCAATTTATCCTTAATTTATGCAGTTTTACTTCTCATTACTCTCCAACCTTTTTTCACTCTAACTAGGTAATCTCAGTGATCTAAAAGTAGAACACTCATTATCCTGTACCCATCTCTCTCTTCACTACATTGCTGCACTATCCTCCTTTACTCTTTGTTGACATAGAACCACATCTCAGAAAAAGACTGCTTGGAGCACCAGTGCTCCTATGATTAGGTTTATGACCATACCCATAATGGCAACCTGTGCCCTTATCTCAACAAATGCTGCTCAACAGTTAGATGAGTTAGAATCAACCTGATCCTGTGTTGATTACTTTGCAGTAACAATCTGCTTGGTGCTTTCACCACAATTCAGTTAGTGCCTATTGCTTCTGTTACTTGGGTAAAAAATTGAGACATGAGGTATTAAATAATTGTCCTAAATCACCAGGAGAGTAAGCAGCAAACATTGACGTGAATTCAGGTCTTTTGGGTTCAAAGACACTCGTATTCTTCAAAACTATCTAATGTATTGTTAAGAAAGAATTTCTATTTTTTTTGCTCTTTTCAAGACAGGCTCTCCCTGTCTATAACTTGCTCTATAGACCAGGCTGGTCTTGAACTCACAAAGATCCACCTGCCTCTGCTTTGAAGCATTCAATCCACAGGATCCTTATGTCCTTCTCACACTTATATATCACTCATAAAAGAAATGATAGCATATTACTTTACATTGTTATTTTACTAAATTGTTATTTTACTAAGTGGTCACATCCACTTTTAGAAGAGAACCCATATTCCTGCACATAAACCCTCATCCATTGCTCTGTAAGTTAGTCCAGCAAACTCACTGTTTTCCCAGACTACAATTTGGTGAAATTGTACCCCAGTTTGTCTTAGGTACCAAGGGAAAAGGGAGCTGGATGTCATTTTACCTCCTAGAAGGAATGTTAGCTCCACCAATTCATGCTGGAGATACTGTTTCAGTAAAAGAATGAGTAAAGCCTCCAAAAATTAAATGAAATATATTATTAATAATATACAAAATTTTGTGAGATTATCAAGAACTTTATCTCTAAGATAATAAAATTGTAGCATAAATATGAATTTCAAAGCACACGACAATAAAGCATTAGAGATGTAACCCTTTGAAAGACGCCAATTATAATCATGTTCCTGTTTGCACGCCCCTCAGATGATCAGTTCCTTTTCTTGAAGTTCTTCAGGGAAATATTAAATACCAACTTTCTTTGAATTCACAAATCTAACTGTGAAGCATAGTGTTCTGCCATCACCTCTGTAACCTCTCTCCTTCCCTATTATTGCTTGATTAGCTAATTGGCCTGGTGTACTTCCCTCCTCCAAATACCAGACCTTGGTGTGGTCAGATTCAGAACAATTTTCCCATTGTCTTTAGTGAATGAATCAATTGAAGTTTATCTACCACTATTGCCACTCTTCATTAAATACTGTTAAATACTTATTGAATGTCTATCTATATATGGGATTTAATTACTTAACCCTTAGGGAAATTTTAATTACTTAATTCTTGGGCTATGAATCTAACAATACAGAAAGGGAAGGCTTACAAGTAAAAAGAGCAAAATGTCACAGGGAAAGTGATAAGGTTCTACTGGCTAGGCACTGGGAGAACAGAACAAAAGAAATATATGCTTTTGTTTTTTAAAAAAGGTCTGATTAATATTTTGATGCTTAGAAAGTGTGCAAAGTTAAAATTAGGGAATGTTTGTCCACAGAAAATACCATTGCCCTATAGCCCAGTGATAAGCTCTTGCTATTTTGACTAATGCTCTGGGTCTAAAGAATTCAGTAGCATCAATTAGAAGATCTCTTGTAGAATGAAAATATTTCAAGACAAACAAAATTATAACCTAGTTAGGAATAGCTAGATTACTGTAAACTTTAATTTAATTTCATTTCTATTTCAGAAAAGGCATTGGATTAATACATCTTGAATATTCTTAGCATATGAAAATATCTCCACAAAATTATCACAGGCCAGTTAGGTGACTCAGTGGGTAAAGGCACTTACTGCAAAGGCTGACAACCTGAGTTTAATTCCTGCAATCCATATGGTAAGAGAGAACCAACTCCCACAAGTTGTTCTCTGATCTCTGTACTCAAGCTGTGACATGTGAGAACCCATGCAAGCATGGACACACACACGTAAACAAATTAGTATTTTTAAGTATCTGTGTGCTGAGCATTAATTATTAACATCTGATTGAGATTTTTCCTAAATAAATAAAAATATCTAGATAATATACTTTGTTATTTTTTAATTTTATTTATTTTCATATGTGTATGAATGTACTGTCTGCATGTAGGTTTGTGCACCCATGTCATGCAATGTCACAGAGGTCAGAAGAGGGTGTCGGATTCCCCTGGAAGTAGAGTTAAAGATGGTTTTCAGCTGCCATGTGGGTGCTGGGGATCAAACCCGGGTCTTCTGCAAGAGCAGTCGGCGCTCTTAACAGCTAGGCCATCTTTCCAGCCCATAGATAATATACTTTGGACAGCCGAGCATAGATTGACAGGGCCAGTGAGGCTAGCTTCTAGGTGTTCTCTGTCTCTCCTCCTTCCCTCAGAAGTGATTGTTTTTCACACACACACACACACACACACACAACACACACACACACACACACACAGACACACACACACACACACATACACACAAACAATTTGAGATTGAGCTTGGCTTCACAGTAGGCTCATTTTCTAACTTTTGTACATCTGGAACTACTGGAATATTCCATGTCCTGATGGCTCCTATCTTTGCCCTTGAAACTTTTAATTCCAGTAGTCGGAGGCAGGCAGACTCGGTGAGACTGAGGACAAGCTGGTCTATGTCATGAGCTCCAGGCCAGCTAGGATTACAGAGACTCTGTCTCAAAAATTTAAAAAAAAAAAAAATTAAAAATGTCATGTACTCATTGCCTTTCTTTAATGTTGAAGTGAATTTATAACAGCTAGAAGTGAGTTGTATTAACTAATATTGTCTGAGGATTAATAAGAATTTTGGAGATGTTATTTGTGTGCATGTTTGGGCTCTTTGTTCATATGACTCAAAATTTCCTGTGTGAGTCACTGGAAAGAGATTTTAATTTTCACAATTTGAATATAATTATAATATGATATGTCCAGATTTATGCCTAGAGAAACAACCCTAAGCTGTGAAGGACCAAGCAATATCCAGAGCTCATTTGACATTGATACATAAAGGTCCTTCTATACTGTTCTAGTTTGTTTTCATATTGCTGTGACATAACACACTGACCAAAACCAACTTGGAGAGGAAAAGGTTTATTTAGCTCACATCCCCTGGGTCACAGTTCATCATTGAGGGAGCCCAACATAGGAACTCAGGGCAGGAACCGGGAGGCAGGAGCTGAAGTACAAGCTACGGAGGAATGCTGCTTACTGGCTTGCTCCCCTGGCCCATGCTCAACCTACATCTTAAACAATACACACAATCTCTTCAGGGGTGGTATCACCCACAATGGGCTGGACCCTCCCACATCGCTCAACAATCAAGAACATACTCCACAGACTTGGCCATAGGCCAGGCCAACTGAGTCAGTTCCCTAATTGAGGCTCCCTCAACCCAGGTGTCAAGATGACACTCTCCAGCACATATACCATATATAAAAAATCCTGTTAAATCAACATTATCATATGAAGAGCACTTAAAATGTAAGAGAAAATAATCATAATGAAACTTTATTTTATCTTTTTTTTTTTTCTTTTTTACTTTTTGAGATGGGGTTTGCTACATAGCCCATGTTAGCCCTAAATTCAGTATGTTGTACAGGCTGGCCTCGAACTCACGACAGTCATCCTGCCTCAGTTTCTCAAGAAAAATGATTGTAAGTACATATCATCATGCATTCTCATAAATACATTTCAGATAATTACTTAATAAAATACATCACTTTTTTGGATTTCATAATATTTTCCAGATTTGGGGTTTAAAATATTTTATTTTTAATTTTACGTGCATGAGTGTGTTCCCTGCATGTGTATAAATGCACCCATGTCATGCCATGTCCATGGAGGTCAGAAGACGGTGTTAAATTCCCTTGCAAGTGGAGCTAAGGACAGTTATTAGCTGCCACGTGGGTGCTGGGAACTGAACCCAGGTCCCCTGCAAGAGCAGCCAGTACTCTAAATCGCTGATCCATCTTTCCAGCACCCAGATTTTGTTTTTAATTTAGGAGTTATTTTCTCATTCTAAGTTAGTACAATTTACCTTTCATTTAGTTGCAAAATTTTGATTATTTTTTCTTAAGAGTTCTCATAAAATATTATGAAGCTTCAAAACTATAAAATCTGATTTATGCATAAATCTGAAGTTTTGCTTAGAAAAAGCTATGCCATCTTCTAGCACAAAAGCAAGACCAGTTCAACGAAATGGCCAGCACAACTAATAGTCTTGGTCCTGGCATTTTCTGGTTCTAGGAATTAGTTTTGCTCAGGAAGTGAAAGAGAAGACAGAGTAGTTTATCAAATATCCTTCAGTCTTGCCGTCAGAGAAAGATCAGCAGAAAGATGAGAGAAAAATACAGTTAAGCTGGAGGAGACTAGAAAGACAAGTTCATCTAGAAAAATGAAATCTCAAAGGCTCAAAGAAGGAAGCAAATCTATACTCAGGGAAATTCTCAGGTTCAGCGCTCTAGAAGTTTATTCAAAATGTCTTACATCAGAAGGAAAACTCTGCTAACCTCGAGTGGCATCTAGTACAGGAAAAAAAGTAAATCTGGAAACACTTCTGAGATCAACTTTGAAGGAAAAGATAGAGATACCTCAGAAAAAATACAGTACGGAAGGGCGCTCTGCGTAGGAATTACTAAGCATCTGAGACCTTTCTATAGAAAAGTCTCAGATGCTTAGTAATGATTATGACACTGTTCAAAGCATGTAAAATAAATTGGATCAGTTTTCAAGAGGAAAACCACAGACTCATCATAAAATATTCACAACATTACTGAGAATCAAAGTAAAATGAACCTCTTCTATGGGAGGAAGAAAATGAAACTGCTTGTGTCCTGGGAATCTGATTAAAAACATATAGAATTCAGATTTCAAGAGATGTTGCAACCAATAAACTAAAGGGAAACTGGGCAGAAGTATAAAAGATCAAGATCTACCCTTAGCCTGATGTTAGTCTTATGGGGAAATTCTGAATATCCATTCATAAGCATGGAAACAGAGAGGATTCATTGGAAAAATAGTTGCTTTTTAGTCCCAAAGATCATTGTTTTTCTACTTGTCATCATGAAAGTTCATAACTGGGTCAAATTTATGAAAAGTTGTTAGGTAAATAGATGTTAATAAAGCAAAATAAAAACAGAACAGTTTTGAAACCCTGATAATGGACCTGGTTTTACCTTGATTAGAGAAGGAGAGTATCCATTTATGACTCAACATCTTGAGGACTTAAGAGTTAAGCAGTTACGTGTACTTTTTCTTGTGGAGGACTGGAGTCCAGTTCCCAGCACCCACATGTTGTCTCAACTTTGGTTCCAGAGGATCCCATACCTTCTTCTGGGTGCCATGGATACCAGGCACATACATGTGGCACATATACACATGCAGGAAGAAGATTCATATACATAATGTAAAAATACATCATTTTTAATTTAATTTATTTATTTATTTATTTTTTTATTTTCGTATGTGACTGTCTGCATGTAGGTTTGTGCACCCGTGTTGTGCAATGCCATGGAAGTCAGAAGAGGGCACTGGATTCCTCTGGAACTGGAGTTAAAGATGGTTTTCAGCTGCCATGTGGGTGCTGGGGATCGAACCCCGGTCCTCTGCAAGAGCAGTAGGAGCTCTTAACTGCTAGGCCATCTCTCCAGCCCCCAAAATACATCATTTTTTGAAGTCTCAACTTCCTGGAAAAAATTGAAAGACGTGTGTGGAAGAAAGATATAACAAGAGGACTGGTATTTGTGGGCAGGATATAGAAAGTGGGACAAGATTCTATGTCTTTAGACTATAACTTTTAGCAGGATTTAATATTTGAAATTTAATTTTCCCCATGAAACTCACAATAGGAGAGGTTTATATTAAATTCAGGTCATTACTATATCATTAACAGTTTTATTTTACACCGTAATTATATTTCATTGTCAAATCTTTGATTAGTTGATTGGAAAGTTTAAGTTGACATAATTTAGGAGAGCCTATTGACTTAAAAATGAGTTTCCATCCCTCAGGGAGAGATTGGATCTTGGAGTTACTGACTTAATTTATTGTTCAGACAAACATCAGAACATCAAGGGACCAAATGAACCCTGTACTAGCATTCCCAGGGCAGGGGTGCCAGCGAAATAAGGGTCATTTGAGTTTGAGGGCAGGACATTCTGACTGAATTCCTCCCCTGGGAGAAACATCCACAACCCTGGTCAGTCATAGGCTCAAGCTAAACGAGTTAAGGAACAGAATTCTGAGCAATGACTGAAGAAAACTCTTCTTGTTCTTTGCCTCATGCATTCATCTAAGAGGAGAGGCCTCATCCGTTGGTAAGATTTGTGGAAATTCCCTATTCTGTTGCTCACACTTTCACAGTGAAGAAGTGACTAAGTGTCTGCAGATGCCCTCTTTCTGATTCTCCTCTCAGGAGCTAAGTGCCCTGAAAGTTGTTCCCCCATATAATTCACATGCAACCTGTCATGTTCCAGGACTTCCAGTGAGTAGGTGCTAAAACTGTCTGAGCGTGGTGTTCTGTAGAGGAAAGGCCATTGTTACAACTTTATGGACTTTATTCAGTATAAAAATAATAGTACAGTCAGTGGAAACTGTATCTCAAACATTAAATTTTGATGTGATGTTTGAAATACCAAGTGCATTTTCAATTTAAGATATGTTCAACTTACCTAGAGGTAACCCCATCGCAAATCAAAGAGCATCTGCATTGGAACTGAAGAATTTACAGCAAAATAATTTAAGAAAACATATAAATTGAAGAGAATCTGGTTTAAAGTTTTTATTATGGATTTAAAGAGGATTTTTTTCCTTGGAGGTAGAGTCTCTATGTAATTCAGGTTGCTCTGACTACTAAATATTAGGACCACAGGTATGTGACATAATATCCAATTTGTCTGGTGAAATTAAACATCTTCTAGGTTGAATTACTTGAAATCTCTTGAAAAAAATCAAGATTTTTAACACTAAATCACATTTTGAAACCACAAAAGCCAGCACATTCTGGAATGTCTTTGACAATAGACAGGGAATGATACAAAATTCTCAAATAAAACATTTGAAAACTGAAAAAAGTATATTATCTTTTCCAAAACATGTCCAACCAGCTAATAGTTGAGATCTCAGGGAGGGTTGTATACAGTCAGCTGTGTTGTTAAAACACAATAAAGAATTTTCAGATATAAATTACTTAACAGAACTTCAAGAGACAAATACTTTTAAAATGAACATAAACGTATAATCTACAGTTATGGTCCTTCTGGGTATAAAATATTTATCTGCAGAAATTTGATAAAACTTTTCGGGGAACATATTTAAGGACAATAAAACTTAAATAATTTGAAATTTTTAATGTAGCTTCACACTGTTTCACATAAAATGTTTTAGTAGTTCACCTAAATTATGACATTTATGCTTTGAAACACAGTTTAGGGCTTTTGCTGATCTTGGAAGAACACATGCTAAACGACACTTCTAATTTTAGTGCTATTTCTAAGAAAAATAATTTTGATGAAAAAAATTCCATGAAAATATCATCAGATTCAGTGCAGGGAAAGTTAGAGAAAAACTATAGAAAAACAAGAGTTCTAGGCAACATTTTAGACATTTTTTCAGATTTTTTTTTTTTTTTTTTGAGATCGGTAGACCACCTAGCCTGGAACACCTCGCTATGTAGCTCGGCTTAGTCTGTAATTCCCATTCCTACTGCTTCCACCTCTCCCGAGTGCTCAGATTACAGATGTGCACTACCATACCTGGCTGCCAGATGTTTCAGTTTAGTACCATTCACTTTGTTCACTTATCCCTGGGTGATTTGTGCATGTGGTCATGTGTGTTGGAGTGAGGTGCATATGCAGATCAATGTCCTGGAACCCACCAAGTAGGCGAGGCTGACAGGCCAGCAAGCCCCAGGGGTCTTCCTGTATCTACCTCCCCAAGGCTGCGATTGCAAGCAAGGGTCACCCCACCCAACTTTTTAAGAAACATGATTTCTAGGGATTCTACTCAGGTCCTTGTTCTTGCAAGGCCAGCCCTTTGCCAACTGAATTATCACCCCAGACCAGTCACTGGATGGTATAGGTCACAAGAAATATTTCCTCTAACATTACAGATATGTGCCTGCACATCTGTAATGTTACATTTCTCTCATAAGAAAGAGCAATAATAATATTTTCTCAATAAACTTTTATTTACTTCCACCAACCAAATAAGCTTTGAAAAGAATTCAGTAATGATCAGAGGATCTTAGAGTTAAAATAACAATTGGAAAACTGTCTAGATGTCCATGACCAATGTCTGTGTCCAAAGCCTTGGTACTTTGTTTTATAGAAGAAATGAAATGGCTGTTTGTGCACCCAAAAATGAAAGGTTCATAGAGATTTGGCTTCCATAAATGATAACTTGGGGACTAGAGAGATGGATGCTATTCCAGAGAACCTGGGTCAGTTCCCAGCACCCACATGATGGCTAACAACTGTCCAGTTCTAGGGGTTCTGATGCCCACTTCTGGCCCCCAAGGCATTGGGTGCATATGGTGCACTTATATATAAGCAGGCAAAACATTCAAACACACAAAATTTAAATTTTGTGGGCTGGAGAGATGGCCTAGAGGTTGAGAGTGCCGACTGCTCTTGCAGAGGACCTGGGTTCGATGCCCAGCACCCACATGGCGGTTGAAAACTGGTCTTTAGCTCCAGTTCCAGGGGAATCCGAGACCCTCTTCTCACCTCCGCGGCATTGCATGACACGGGTGCACAAACCTACATGCAGACAGTACATTCATACACATACAAAAATAAATAAAAGTTAAAAAAATTTGTTAAATAAGTAAATATCTCAAAATAATTTTTTTTGTTTTACAAGACTGAATACATTTCTATTACAAAAGCTGATATCATAGAGAAACAGTAAAAATGGCTAAATATGGGGCTGGAGAGATGGCTCAGTGGTTAAGAGCACTGACTGCTCTAGCAGAGGACCAGGGTTCGATTCCTAGCACCTACATGGAGGCTAAGAACCGACTTTCCCGTTGTATTAGTCACTTTTCTGTTGCTGTGATAAAGCACCATGACCAAGGAACTCATAAAAGGAAGAGTTTATTTGAGCTTATGATTGGCAGTTCCAGGGAATTAGAGTCCATTGTGGCGGGAGGCATGGGCAGCTGGATCTGGAGCAGCAAACCGAGGGTCACATCTTGCAAAAAGCACAGGAAGCAGAGAGAAGGCAACTGTAGACCACGAGGCTTGTTAAAACTCACTAAGCCTGCCCCCAGTGACACACTTCCTCCAGCACGGCCACACACCCCAAGACCTCCAAAAACAGCACCACCAACTGGAGACAAACGTCTGAATACCTAGAGCCTATGGGGGACACTCATGCAAACCACCACATTCCACTCCCTGGCCCCCATAGGCTCCTGACCATATAAAATGCAAAATGCATTTAGTCCAACCTTAAAAGTCCCCACAGTCTTTACCAGTCTCAATGCCATTCAAAAGTCCACAGTCCAAGAAAACTAAAAAAAAAAAGACAAAAAACAAAACTGTAAGCTCCTGTAAAATCAAAAGACAAATTACATATTCCCAATGTTCAGTGGAACCGAATACACATTCCCATTCCAAAAGGGAGGAATAGAGGCATAGTGAGGAAATACTGGACAAAATAAGACGGAAAACCAGCAGGGCAAACGCCAAGTCCAATAGCTCCACATGCAACTTCTGGGACTTGACTTCCAAAGGGCTTAGATGGCTCAGCTCTTCCAGCTTTGCTTGCAACACACATCTCTTTCTTAGGCCGGTACCACTCCCTGTATGCAGCTCTCCTTGGCAAATATCTCACAGATCTGGCATCCCAAATGTCTTCCTGGGGTCTCCGCTGCCAACCAAGCTTCACATTCACAGCTTCATGCAATGGCCTATTAGGGCCTACTTTATTCAGGGACACCCCTGCTGTACTCTGCCTGACCTTGGCAGCTCTCTGAAACCATGGAGGAAGAACTGATGACCCCTTCACTCTTGCAAACTTCATGCCTCTAAAGCCAGCACCATGTGAATGAAACTGCCGAGTTTA
The DNA here is from genome assembly GCA_009823505.1 of Rhizomys pruinosus. Taxonomy (NCBI): domain Eukaryota; kingdom Metazoa; phylum Chordata; class Mammalia; order Rodentia; family Spalacidae; genus Rhizomys; species Rhizomys pruinosus. The sequence goes on along the minus strand of VZQC01004764.1, from coordinate 210,837 downwards.
GCTGCAATTTTGGGATGGACCCTGGCCTATTTCAACCACATTTGCAACTTTTCTCTGCCCTGGACTTGTTGGAGGATTAGCTGGGTGTGGTCTTGCCCTGAAGGTACTGATTCTTTTGTTTGCTTGTAAATCTCGAGGCCCTTCCTTAATCACTTTAATCTCCTTACCAAAAGGAAACTCTCCTTCACAAGCCTTGGCCCCTCCTTTAATCTTCCTAGTGCAGTTATCAGATCCAAACTGTACATTCTGCATTTCTTTCTGCCCCATCTGCTCTTTTTCACTGTAGATCTGTATAATATTCACCATTAAAAGCCACACCACCATTTCTACATTAGGCTGTCTTGAAATATCCTCTGCCAAAGACATCAGTCCATTGCTTTTCAACTTAGCATCAGGCAAGCATCTGGGCTGTGGGCAAACTGCTGCCAGACTCTTTATCAAAATATCCCGGTTGCTGCCTAAGTCTTTATTTTCCCCTGGAACCACATCTTTTGCATCCCTGCTTTCTTCCAGGCCTCCACTAGAATGGCCCTTTAAGCTCTGCTTACAATAGTCAACAGCCTTTCCAAACAGCCCCAAGTTCCAAAGTCTTCCACACTTCTCCAAACATCCACGTGGTCAGGTTCTTCACAGCCAACAGCCCACACTCTGGTACCAATTTACTGTATTAGTCACTTTTCTGTTGCTGTGATAAAGCACCATGACCAAGGAACTTATAAAAGGAAGAGTTTATTTGAGCTTACGATTGGCGGTTCCAGGGAATTGTGGCGGGAGGTGTTGGCGGCTGGATCTGGAGTAGCAAACCGAGGGTCACATCTCGCAAAGAGCACAGGAAGCAGAGAGAGGGCGACTGTAGACCACGAGGCTTGTTAAAACTCACTAAACCTGCCCCCAGTGACACACTTCCTCCAGCATGGCCACACACCCCAAGACCTCCAAAAACAGCGCCACCAACTGGAGACAAACGTCTGAATACCTAGAGCCTATGGGGGACACTCATGCAAACCACCACACCCGTGGTGGTGCATGACTTTTATCCTAGCACTCAGGAGGCAGAGGCAGGCAGATCTCTGTGAGTTCAAGGCCAGCCTGGTCTACAGAGTGAGTTCTAAGCCAACTGGGGCTACAGGGAGACCTTGTCTCAAAAAGACAAAATAAGAGTATATAGTTATATTTAAATAAACACAATATGAAACTGAGCCAGATGAGAAGTATAAATCATACTATTTGACATTTTAGCTGTTGGACTTAGCCGTTGACAGCTGTATATCTCTCTAGCCCAAATCATACTATTTGAAGCAAAAGAATTTTATTTTTAGATTTTAAGTTTTTAGATTTTTGTTTTTGTTTGTTTTGGATTCAGGATCTCATTACATATCCCAGGATGGCCTAGAACTCACTCTGCAGTCTTGGCTGGTCTCAAATCCCTGATTCCCCTTCCCTTCATGTCCTGAAGAGAGGATTACAGGCATGTGTCATCCACCATGGCTGCCTGCAATGATTGCTTTGTTTAGCTAAAATACAAAAATATTTTCAAGTTGTTAAATCCTGAATATAGTTCAAGTAAGTGTTGAAAAATTTAGTATACTGGCATGGAAAAAATAGTCAATGGAATTAAGGCAACTAAATAAATATTTCAATAAATTATTTTGTTGTCAGCAAAGAGCTTTTGTTACAAGCCATAGGACCTGAATTTTATTCCCTAGCACATTTTTTATTTTTAATATTTTTTATTTATTCTTTTTTTTTTTTTTTTCTTTTTTGAGACAGGGTCTCCCTGTAGCCCCAGTTGCCTTGGAACTCACTTCGTAGTCCAGGGTGGCCTTGAACTCCCAGAGATCGGCTCGACTCAACCTCCCAAGTGCTAGGATTAAAGGGGTGCACCACCACGCCCGGTTACTTATTCTTATTTTGTGTGTATGAGTCTTTTGCCTGCATGTGTCTGTGCAGTTGTACAGTGCTCACTGAGGTCAGAAGAGGGCAGATGTCACATCTCATGGAATAGGTGTAGGAGGGTATTTATCTGCCGTCTGGGTGCTGGGAATGGAACCTGGGAAGAGCAGACAGTATTCTTAACTGCTGAGCCATTTCTCCACCTACCCCTTTTTGGGAACATACATTTTTTTAAAGCCAGGTATGATGATGTCTGCCTATACTTCCAGTGTTGGGGAGGTGAGGACAGGTGGATTATGGGCTCATTGTCTAGCTAGGTCATCCTAATTAGTGAGTCCCAGGCCAGTGAGAGAACTTGTCTCAAATGAGGTGGACAGCATTTGAAGAGCAAGAGCTGAAGCTGTCCTCTGTCTTCCATACATATATACAAACATATATGTGTGTGTACATCTGCACACACATGAACACACACAGAAAAATGAATGAATTAATAATTGTTATTTAACAGTAGAAATATTTATATAAAATTTTCCAGACAAAATTTATAAAATAAAGGAAAGGAAATAGATCCATTTTGATTTACATATTAATTTTTATTTCAATACAGATTGTTTAAATCTTTTCACAGTGTTCAAAATTAACATTTCCTGAGCATAGTAGCTTATGTCTGTAATGCCAACACTTGAGAGGCTGAGGTGGAGGGACTGTTGTAAAGAGGGACGCCATGAGGGAACAGGACAGACTCCATTTTTCTATTTTGTGGAAATACACCCCTACCATCAGATTCAGGAAAAACCACAGAATATCTCAATAGCTAGCAGGGAAGGGCCAAAGGTTAAACATGTGCGTTCTTCTGCCAGGATGTGCTCAATGAGTAAGTAAAGATCTGTCCCCACGGCACCACCAAAGATGACCTATCAGTTTAAAAAATCATGCTTCCTCAGTCCCTATGAATCAATAACAAAACGCCAAGGCTGGAAAAATTCCCTGCTTGAGATTTTTCCCTTTTATTTTTATTTTTTATACTCTATTTTTTATTGATGTTTTGTGTAACCATTTTTCATTTCTGTTCAGACATATTCCCCTATCCCTTCCCCCCACTCCACCCCAAACCATCCCAGATCATGTATTCTGTCATAACTGTCCTGCATCTTTCTCTCAGTCTTTTTTTATGCTTAGGAATTCACATTTTCCTACATTAATTTCATATTATTCTAAAATATGGATACATATTCTCCACCCATATACAGTAATTACAGAGTCTGAAAATAATTGGTGGGTGGATTCAGGAGCCCATTGAGGGATTCACATTATAACAACATAGTTGCTTTCAGATAAATCAAAAATATAACCATACTGTTGTTCAGCTTGCCTTTCATCTGGGGGATTTGGTGTTAGCATCCACAAATGAAGGAAACCATTCTCTGTTTTTCTTTCTGGGACTGTGTCACCTCACTCAGCATAATGGCTTCAAGTTCCATCCATTTACCTGCAAAGTTTATAATGCCATCCTTCTTTACCACTGAATAGTACTCCATTGTGTAGCTGTACCACATTTTTGTCATCCACTCATCTGTTGAGGGGCATATGGGTTGGTTCCAGCTCTTCACTATTGTGAAGAGAGCTGAAGTAAACATAGATGTGTATATATTTTTGCGGTAGGATGAGTCTTTGGGGTATTAAAAAAATCCTTAAATCCATATGGAAAAACAAAAGACCCCAAATAGCTAACGCAACCCTGAGTGAAAAGTGCAATACTGGATGGATTACATTACCAGACTTCAAGCTATATTACAGGGATATAGTTATAAAGGCAGCCTGGTACTGGCAAAAAAAAAAACAAAAAAAAAAAAACAACTGAACCATTGACCAATGTAACAAAATTGAAGATCCAAACTTGAGCTCATATAACTTCAGCCACCTCATATTTGACAAAGGGGCCAAAAAAGCTCAATGAAGGAAAAATAGCATCTTCAGCAAATGGTGTTGGCAAAACTGCATCACCATTTGTAGAAGAGTGAAATTAAACCCCTACCTCTCTCCCTGTACAAAAATCAACTCCAAGTGGATCAAAGATCTCAATGTGAAGCCTGAAACCCTGAAGGTGATAAAAGAAAAAGTTGGCAACAACCTACAAGATATTATATTATAATATAAATATATATATTATATATATATTATATATAATATATATTATATAATAAGAAAAATTATGTATATATTTATATATCTATATAATTTGTTTATTTATCTACTGTACATAAAATTGTAATGTGTGTCAATCTATAGTTTCAAAAGACTATTGCAAATGACTCTAAATCCAACATAAATTCAACTCACTTACTTATAAAAACAAGGGTGGGAGTGGGAGGGAAGGGGTTAAGATTTCTGGGCTTCAGAGCCAGCTAACACCAGGCATATATACATGCCATCAGGATCAGCAGTCTGCCAGAAGCCAACCTACCATCCTACCAGAGTCAATGGTTAAATTCTGGAGTTTTGTGAGCTGGTTGTAACAACACAGTGATTATTGAAAGTAAAATGGAAGGTAAATAAATAAAATAAAACTATTTCGTGTTACTAATGGTCTATCTGTCTACTATCTACATTTTACTGTTGTTATTGTCTTAGTGTCCTTTCCTATTGCTTGTGATAAATACTCTGACAAAAGCAACTTAAAGGAGAAATTGTTTATTTAGCTCACAGTTGGAAGTATACTCTATCATGGTGGGTGTTGATGTAAAAGTATAACTCTCACCTCAACAAGGAAAAGAGATACTTTATTCTGGACCTAAATATGCATTACCATGGCCTAGGAACATAGATTCAGATTCAGGTTGTCCCTAATTCTATTTTCTAATGTGGAAGCAGTTTCATGAAGTATTTTTGTTTGATTTCTTTGTTTTCTTTTTTTGGTGTTTTTGAGACAGGGTTTCCCTGTAGCCCCAGGGAACTGTCCTGGAAATCCCTATAAGATTAAGTGGCCTTGAAGCTCACAGAGATCTACCTGCCTTTGCCTCCTGAGTGCTGGGATTAAAGACATGTGCCAACCATTTCTGGCTGTTTATTGATGTTTTTTATAATAACAGAACAAAGAAAAGTCATAAAACAAGACAAATTTAAATACATTAGTGGAAACGTTAAGTAGTACAGTTACAGCAAAAGGAAATCTCAGCTAAGGCCTCAGATGCTATCTGACGAGACTCAGCCTTTTGGTTCATGGGAGCTAGGGCTTTAAGTTAATAAATTCCAAAATGTTTTTATCTGTTGGTTACAGGATGTTAAGTCAGAAACAGAATGAGCAAGGAGTAGCCAGCTAGGGAGCTAGAGATGGCCCAAGAGAAGTGAAATTAGGCCCTGGACTTGCACATTCCAAACTCTCCACAATTGCTGACTAATTAGTTGAGCAGCCTTTGCAGAAGGTTCAGTTTCAACATTCAATTTTTCTTGGGACTTTTGTCCCCCATAGGTTTAAAGTATTCAGACATTTTGTCCTCAGTTGGTGGTGCTGTTTGAGGAGATCTTAGAAGGTGTGGCCATGCTGAGGAAGTTGTCACTGGGGAAGGCTTAGGAGTTTAATAAGCCTTAGTCTCCAGATTCTCTCTCTTTTGACTTTCTGTGCTCATTGCGAGATGTGAACCTCAGCTTTCTGCTCCAGCCCCAGCCACCATGCCTCCCTGCCACAATGGACTCTGATTCTCCTGGAACCGTCAATCATAGCTCAAATAAACTCTTCCTTCTGGGCTGGGCGTGGTGGCACACCCTTTAATCCTAGCATTTGGGAGGCAGAGGCAGGTGGGTCTTTGGAGTTCAAGGCCAGCCTGGTCTACAAGTGAGTTCCAAGACAGCTGGGGCTACAGGGAGACCCTGTCTCAAAAAGACCAAAAAAAAAAAAAAAAAAAAAACTCTTCTTTTTTTTTTTTTTTTTAATTGTAGGTGAAATATACTACCACTCAACCTCTACTTAAGGTTGGAGCCCTGAGAACTCCTTTTTCACTGTAGCATTAAACTCTTCTTTTTTTAAAAAAATATCTTTATTTATTTTCACGTTTTTTTTTTTTTTTCTGAACGTGGGTCTGTGCACAGTTTGTGCAATGCCGCGGAGGTCAGAAGAGTGTCAGATTCCCCTGGAGCTGGAGTTAAAGACGGTTTTCAGCTGCCATGTGGGTGCTAGGGATCGAAACCCGGGTCCTCTGCAAGAGTATTTGGTGCTCTTAACCTCTAGGCTATCTCTCCAGCCCCAACTCTTCCTTTTTTTTATAAGTTCCCTTGTGGTCATGGTGGTTTATCACAGCCGACAGAAAAGTGACTGATACACACCGGGAAGACAAGACAGTGGGAGCTGAAACAGTTGATCACATAAATCTGCAATCAGGAAACAGAGAGGGATGAATAGAAAAGCTAGCACTAAGCTCACTTTCACCATTTTTCTGCAATCTAAGATCTCCTGATCAGAGAATGGTCCCAACAACAATTAAAATGGTTTTCCCATTTCAGTTAACATGATTGAGATAATTGGCCACAGGTATGACCAGAGGCTCATCTCCTGAGTGATTCTAGAGTCTGTCAAAATGACAATTAACACAAACCATCACAGAATGCCTTTAAAATTATTTATATCTAGTCCGTGGTTCCGTTGTGTTTTGAGCTTTCAGTCGGCGAGCGGGACGGATCACATACGTCACGGCCCGCGACCTGGGGAACTGAACATGAAGAAGACGCAAGGTGCCGTGAGTAGGACAGCCAAGAGATCTTTGCTGTGCCTGAAGGGCTAGGGGGATTTAGAGAGTGATGAAATGCCAGCTTATACTTCTGTATGACAAAGCTGGTGTGGGGAATAGTGTGCGCGTGAGTGTGCGTAAGTAGGGACGATGTGAACATAATACACTCACAACAACAGCGGGTCTGTGATGCGAGGGACGAAGGTATGAGTGAGTGGCGTCGTGACAAGGGTGCCAGTGCGTCGTGCAGTGGGGGTTGAGTGTGTGAAATGGGGTGGAGACCAGTTTGTGTAACCACTAACGCGGTTGACGAGTAGGACATGGTGTGCACAGGAGGGATGGTGCGTTTCCACGTCGGCCTATAAATACAGCACAGGTCTACACTAGAGGGTGGATACACAAGTTTGATCGTGAATAGGTTGCTGTGACTAGGTGGTGGTGTAGCACGTAAAACAAAGTGATCGCAAGGAACAATGAACGGTGTTACGCACGGCCAATCTAGAATTACCTGGGAAAGGAATCACAATAAGGGGTCATCAAAATCAGGTTGGCCTGTAGGTTACTTGAGGAGGATTGTCTTGATTATGTTAATTGGGTGTGGGAAGATCCACCTCCTGTGTTGTGGCAGCATTTCCAGGGCAGAGGATCCAGGATTGTATCAGAGTGGAGACAGTGAGCTGAATGCAGACGTGCATGCATTAATCCACTCTTTTTACTCCGCACTGCAGATGTGATATATCCAGTGCCTTCAAGTTCCTACTGTTTTGGTTCCTCACATGGATGGACTCCTAAACTGGAATGTGACCAAGTATTTTCTTCCTTTAGGTTTGCAAACCAAACTAAAACCCCAGGTTACTACTGTTCAGTATTTTCCAGCACACCATGCTTTCAGGACTGCTGCCTGTTTACCCATTGCATTTTTCTCCCATGTTTTTTATGTCTCTGCTTCATTATTTCTCCTATTGGGAAGCTCTGTCTGTGTTTTTATAAATGTAGGAAGAAGCACGGACCTTGAGATTTACTAAGACCCCCAACTGACAATCAAGTCATTCAAGTACAGTAATTATTAAGTTCACTTCTGTGCTGGGCAAGGTGAAGGACTGAGATATGAGGAAATTTCCAGCACAGCAGAGCTGCATAGATAACCCCAACATTATTTACTATCTTACCAGAGTCATACCACCCCTCTGCCCCTAGCTTTCCTATGAGAGAATCTCCACTGCAGAGGTGTGAGCCATCTCAATTAATTTCTTTCTGGTGACCTGGTCAGTCTCTTTTTATTCTAGCTTCTACTTACTGTCTCCATTCAAGTCGAGGAGTTTGTTTCCCAGTTGCAAATCGCTTACTTGGTCTCTCCCTTTGAAGGTAGAACATAGATTTATGTGCAGAAGTTTTCTTTCAGGCTATCCACATAAGATCAGAAAGGTGGGAAGATTCTTTTTCAAAACAATTTTAATGCAAGTTAAACCTTTCACTAACCCCAGAAGTTCAAAGCAACTATTGTTCCCAAGCTCTCATGAACTCCTGTTAAATTTGTTTTTGAAAAATGTGTTTTTGTAAAATATAAATGTTCTTTCTCAAAATTATTATGAAGACTAGGGACTCTCCTGAGCTTTCTTCCCAGCCAAGATGATAGAAAAATGCTTATAGTGCAGAACGGTATAACTAAATTTCCTTGACAAAGGTGATGTATTATTTCAATTACATGACAAACCTGGATAGATGCATACCTTGCTTTATAAGGATAAAGCAGTCACTGCAAGGATCCTTGTTAGAGTCTGTCACATGAGAACAAAGTTCTAGGAGCTTTAAATTCTTTTCTTTTCAAAAGGAAAAATCTCAAAATATTTAGAACTGTTGAGAGATTGATGACTCAGTGGTTAAAAGCTATGACTAGAGTTCTTTTCCCAGAACACAAGTCAGGCGGCTCATAGCTGCCTATAGTTCCAGCTCCAAGGGAATCAACATCCTCCTTGGGCTCCTCTGATACCCGCATTCACACATGCGCAGACCCATATGTAGACATGCAGATATACACATCATTTTAAAAATTAAAAAAGAATAATATTTTTCTCTTTTTTAAAAGAAATATTTTTACAAACTACAACCAAATGAGAAGAATCAACTGAATTTCCTGGTACTCTAGTGACAAGTGATGATATAACGGTTTGCCTTTTATTAAAAATATTTCTGGTGCCGTGCGGGTGGCGCACGCCATTAATCCTAGCAACTTGGGAGGGCAGAGGCAGGCAGATCTTTGTGAGTTCAAAGGCCAGCCTGGTCGTACAGAGTGAGTTCCAGGACAGTGGGGCTTACAGGGAGACCCGTCTCGAAAAGACAGAAAAAAATATTTTCTACAATTTTAAATAGATCTACAAGCTTATATTTCTCCTCGCACATTTATGAAACTTCATCTTTGAATATAAAAGGTGTACTGATTTGGTTTACTTTTATTTTATGTGTATGAGTGCTTTGCCTGCAGAATGTAAAATCACCTTGGTGTCATGCAATGCTTGAGAAGGCCAAAAGAGGGCATCAAAATCCTCTGGAACTGGTAGTTAAAGAAATGGTTTAACCCACATGGGGTGCTGGAGAACTGAACCCAGGTTCCTCTGTAAAGTTGGCCAGGACGCTTAACTGCTGATCCACTCTCTGGACCCTGCTAATTTTCTTTTTATCCCAGCAATGCTATGTATAGTTAATTTTCAAATCAAGAAACCATGAACAAACTGAAAATAGATTATTGTAATACAGAAATTTCTCTTTTAATTTGTAGAATTAGAACTACTAACTTTCAAGTTAATATGTTTTGTGATATATTTAGAAGGTATTTTTCATCAATTCAGATAACTACTACTATCTTTCAAATATGTCTGCATAGTTAATAAAGCTAAAAGACCAGAGTGTCATGTCATATTGTTGTTTCACATGTGGTTCTTTATATATGTCCTATTAAATGGGTACTCAGTTTAGGAATGTAATTAAATTCATATGTATACTACCATTATTTTCTCAGTGCATTCTTTGTTTCAATTGACTGTTGTCTATAGTTTTCTAATTGCCTTTGTTTTTCTTCTTGAACAAGGACTTATAATATTATTACATTGTTTTCCAAATATCAATGTAGTTATATCTTTATGAATACTTTCTCTCTATAAGATTTCATTTTCCTCACTGTTACAGATTATTTGCTCTCCAGCCATTCTTCCCTTTACTGAGCACAGTTTTAAATTTCGATTTCCTTTATCTCACATTTAGTACTCTTCTTTTGCTGTTTATAATTCCTGAGAACTGAGGTTAGGGTGGTATGGTTTGTACAGTTTAAGTATTACATCTCTGTGCAGCTACTCCTGTTCCCCCGAGTGCTTCAGGTTCCCTGGGATCTTACTCATTCCTTTAGCAATGACGAACACCATTCCCCCAGTCACAGAGCCAAGGTGCTGCTGCAGCTGCTGCCACCCTTGGTTTGAAGAGTCCCAGTCACTATAACAACCACTAAGAATCTGATCACATACCTGTGCTATATAGTTCTATGGGGCCTAGTGAGTTTTATGAACCACCGAGAAAGGAGGCTAACACATGCAACAGTCCAAGTGCTGTGATGTATAACAGCCTTGACAATGGGAGATATGGACTATGGGGATATTACCAGAACAACTCTTAATTTCTCCCTTAATAAAGATTGTTCTGGCAAAATAGTTCATATGCTCTCTGAAGATTTCCTGAAGTTACAAGTCCGATTGCATAAGTTCAAAAGTGAAAAACTTTCTGTTATTTCTAAAAATGTATTATTTTCTTATATTTCCCATATAATTTTCTTTGATCCTCTCTTCCTTGTCGTTTGTTGATATTCCCTTTTCTTATATTCTAGAACTTATATTCTACCAAGTTTGAAAAACTTAGAAGAAAATGAATAAATATTTGAAATCCTGAGAATCACCAAAGGCTGGTCCAGAAGAGACCAGCAGCTTAAACAGACCATAACATAGAAGAAATAGAGGATTCAGTAAGAAGCCTCCCAACTAAAATAATTGCCCAGGCACAGACGGTTTCACAGCAGAATTCTATAAAACATTTCAAAAACCTACAACCATTATTACTGAAAACTGTTTTAGAAGTATACAATCGAGGAATCTCTCAAATTCCTTCTATGAAGCCAACATTTCCTCTATTACCAAAACCAGGTCAAGATAAACTAAAAGGAGAATTATTAGACCCATCTCCCTCATGAAAACATATGCCAAAATTCTAATATGAACCAAATCGTCATACAGGATCCACAAGAAGATCAAATCCATCATGACCAAGTTTGATTTCTACCAGAGATGCAGGGATGGTTCAACATATAAAATCAATAAACGATCATCAAACACATTAAATGGAATCAAAGACAAAAACCACACTATCATCTCAATTGATGCTGAAAAAGCCTTTGAACCAAAAATTCAGCATCCCTTCATGCTTAAGTCCTAGAAGGAATTGGATTGGAGGATCATTCCTCAATGTAATCAAAAGCATATACAGGAAACCCAGGCCAATATCATCCTAAATGGGGAAATGGCAGAAACATCCCTTTAAAGGCAGGAACTCGGCAAGGCTGCCCTCTGTCACCATCCGCTTCAATATTTATAGTGCTTGAAACACTTGCTAAGAGCAGATAGGCAAGAAAAGGATATTAAAGGAGTACTAATAGGAAAAAGAGGAAGTCAAGCTATCCCTTATTGCTGATTGATATGATATGTTACTTAAGGGATGCTAAAAAACTCCCTCAGAAAACTCCTAGAAACAATTAACAAGCTTCAGCAAAGTGGCGGATACAAAATCAACCTTAAAAAATCAATGGCCTTTCTTTACACCAAAAACTAACAACTGGAGAAAGAATTCAAGAGACCTTCCCACTCCACAATAGCCTCAAAAACAATAAAATACCTAGAACAAACCCAACCAAAGACACCAAGACCTTCTACAACAAAAATTTTAAAACCCTTAAAGAAAGGAAATTTGAAGAAGACCTCAGAAGATGGAAAAACCTCCCATGCTCATTGGATTGGGAAATTACATTGTAAAAATGTCCATTTTTACCAAAACTCCTTGTATAGATTTAATGCCAATCCCAATCAAATCCCCAAGAGTTTCTTCACAGGCTTGGAAACAAAGTTTCTTAAATTCATTGGGACAGATCATGCATTCTGCCATAACTGTCCTGCATCTTTCTCTCAGTCTTTTTTTTTTATGCTTAGGAATTCACATTTTCCTCCATTAATTTTATATTACTCTAAAATATGGGTACATACTCTTTACCCATATACAGTAATTACAGAGTCTGAAAATAATTGGTGGGTGGAGTTTAGAGCCCATTGAGAGATTCATATTATAACAACATAGTTGCTTTCAGATAAACAGAAATATACCAAAAATGTCATTCAGCTTGCCTTTCATCTGGGGGATTTGGTGTTAGGGGACACTCAGCCACTGCTGGTGGGAATGTAAACTTGTACAACCACTATGGAAAGCAGTGTGGAGAACCTTTGAAAGATTCAAAATGAGCCTACCACCTGACCCAGTCATACCACTCCTGGGTATATACCCACAAGACTCATCCTACCGCAAAGATACATGCACATCCATGTTTACTGTAGCTCTCTTCACAATAATGAAGAGCTGGAACCAACTCAAATGCCCCTCAACAGACGAGTGGATGACAAAAATGTGGTACATCTACACAATGGAGCACTATTCAGCGGTAAGGAAAAATGGCATTATGAACTTTGCAGGTAAATGGATGGATCTCGAAGCCATTATGCTGAGTGAAGCAACACAGTCCCAGAAAAACAAACGGAGAATGGTTTCCCTCATTTGTGGATGCTAACAACAAATCTCCCAGAAGAAAGGCAAGCTGAATGAAAATAATTTTAAAAGAGAAATCAAAGAGATTTATGGAACTCGCAGATCATGTCACGACATGAGTATCACATGCCTATGGCTGTTTATAGCCCTATTAAACAAATATTATCAACAATAGATTATAAAACAAAAATAAAAATTGCTTGAATTATCTATGAATAATTTATATTACAGGTTATCATTATTTATCATTTTAAATATACTGTTTATTCAGAAAATATAAGAAACCCTATTTTAAGCATTGATTCATATTGTCATTGAAACTATTAAAATATTTTCAATTTAAGCTAAGAATGAAAAGGACATTTATATTCCTTGTTAATTCTCCTCATATCTTAAGAGGTTCAGAGTTGGGTTGAGAATTCGAGTGCTCATGTCTTTGTAAATCCCATCCATCTGGCAGCAGAAAGCGCTATGCAATGTCATCTAGCACCCCCATGCCTGGCCCCTCCTGGGTGGGCAGCCCATGTCAGCATCTCACAGTGTATTAAGTGATCTTCTCACTAATCCTTTTCAGGTACATGGATGGACACAGAAAGAAGTGAGGTAATTAGGATAGAGAAGGAGTCTTACTGTCCGCAGGGAGAGCTCACTGCACAGTCCATTGGAGAGGGTGAGTCTGCTAATGTGTACTCTCTCAGCTTTCTTTCTAGAATCTCCCTACTACTAGGCTCTTCATCTCTTTTTCTTGGCGTTCAGGAATCGACCAGGTTACCCTGAGTTCCTGCAACTGGTATCACCTCCTTGGTAATCCTGCTTTAATGCTCAGGGATGATTACAGAAACTGTAGTAATATCTTGCAGAAGCTTGTATCATATATTCTGGGAGACTCCTGAAAGCATGTTGAGTATCTGTTGACATTTTTATTGTGCTACTGTGTGTCCTCCATTCTACAACTGTGGTATCATTCTGATATTCACAACCTAATGGCTTACTTGCCTACTACTAATGCCATTATTGAACTTCCATAGCTTTTTGAAATGGAAAATTACTTTTATTTCATTGCATACTATTTCCCACATTATGATTTATGAAAAAAAGACTCACTGTGGTCTGAGAACTCCAAAGATCTTTCATGCTGAAGATTATCAGTCCTTTTAGTATTCAAAAATGCCTGGCTTCTACAGTAAGGCCTGTTTTCAAGATGACTGCTTATACTACAGACTTTAGGAAAAAAGTCTGTTTTGAGCCCAGAAGATAAACAATGCTTTCTCTTTGTTTTCCTTTTGGCCTTGAAGGCATTCTTATGCAAAGCTACTCTGGCTTCTTGAATGGTAGGAGATTAGTTCCTACAAGGAATCACAAAGAAAAGAAAGAAACAAGTTGGTTGCTATAAAAATATTACCCATTCAAAAGAACAGGAGAAAAACAATTTCAGTTTCAGCACAATTGGAACTTCAGAGCAAGTGTAATTAATAAATTGCAACATAATAAGAAAATCATCTCTTCAAAAAAATTTTTACATGAAGAATTAGTTAAAGGGAAATTCAATTGGTGACTCCTTTAATATATTTTTCTTGGGGCTGGAGAGATGGCTCAGTGGCTAAGAGCACTGACTGCTCTTGCAGAGGACCCGGATTCAATTCCCAGTACCCACATGGTGGCTAAGAACTGTTTTTAAGCTGGGTGTGGTGATGCATGCCTTTAATCCTAGCACTCGGGAGGCAGAGGCAGGCAGATCTCTGTGAGTTCCAGGACAGCTGGGGCTATAGGGAGACTCTCTCTCTCTCTCTCTCTCTCTCTCTCTCTCTCTCCATATATACACATATGTATATATATATATATATAATATATATATTATATATATATTATATATAATATATATTATATAATTATAAATTATATAAATTATAATTATAATATATAATTATATATAAATATATAATATATATTATATATTATATATTTATATGTATTTATATGTATTATATATAAATATATATGTTCTACGTAAATATTATATATTTATATAGAACATATATATTTATATTATATATTATATATGTTATATATGATATATATTTATATATAATATATGTTATATATAAATATATATTGTATATGAATAATATATACATTATATATGTTATNTTCAAAAGACTATTGCAAATGACTAAAATCCAACATAAATTCAACTCACTTACTTATAAAAACAAGGGTGGGAGTGGGAGGGAAGGGGTTAAGATTTCTGGGCTTCAGAGCCAGCTAACACCAGGCATATATACATGCCATCAGGATCAGCAGTCTGCCAGAAGCCAACCTACCATCCTACCAGAGTCAATGGTTAAATTCTGGAGTTTTGTGAGCTGGTTGTAACAACACAGTGATTATTGAAAAGTAAAATGTGAAAGGTAAATAAAATAAAACTATTTCGTGTTACTAATGGTCTATCTGTCTACTATCTACATTTTACTGTTGTTTATGTCTTAGTGTCCTTTCCTATTGCTGTGATAAAATACTCTGACAAAAGCAACTTAAAGGAGAAATTGTTTATTTTAGCTCACAGTTGGAAGTATACTCTATCATGGTGGGTGTTGATGTAAAAGTATAACTCTCACCTCAACAAGGATAAGAGATACTTTATTCTGGACCTAAATATGCATTACCATGGCCTAGGAACATAGATTCAGATTCAGGTTGTCCCTAATTCTATTTTCTAATGTGGAAGCAGTTTCATGAAGTATTTTTTGTTTGTTTCTTTGTTTTCTTTTTTGGTGTTTTTTGAGACAGGGTTTCCCTGTAGCCCCAGGGAACTGTCCTGGAACTCCCTATATAGATTAAGTTGGCCTTGAGCTCACAGAGATCTACCTGCCTTTGTCTCCTGAGTGCTGGGATTAAAGACATGTGCCACCATTTCTGGCTGTTTATGATGTTTTTATAATAACAGAACAAAGAAAAGTCATAAATCAGGACAATTTTCAAATACATTAGTGGAAACGTTAAGTAGACAGTTACAGCAAAAGGGAAATCTCAGCTATAGGCCTCAGATGCTATCTGACGAGACTCAGCCTTTTGGTTCATGGGAGCTAGGGCTTTAAGTTAATATATCCCAAAATGTTTTTATCTGTTGGTTACAGGATGTTAAGTCAGAAACAGAACTGAGCAAGGAGTAGCCAGCTAGGGAGCTAGAGATGGCCCAAGAGAAGTTGAAATTAGGCCTTGGACTTGCAACATTCCAAACTCTCCACAATTGCTGACTAATTAGTTGAGCAGCCTTTGCAGAAGGTTCAGTTTCAACATTCAATTTTTCTTGGGACTTTTGTCCCCCATAGGTTTAAAGTATTCAGACATTTTGTCCTCAGTTGGTGGTGCTGTTTGAGGAGATCTTAGAAGGTGTGGCCATGCTGGAGGAAGTGTGTCACTGGGGACAGGCTTAGAGAGTTTAATAAGCCTTGTAGTCTCCAGATTCTCTCTCTCTTGACTTTCTGTGCTCATTGCGAGATGTGAACCTCAGCTTTCTGCTCCAGCCCCAGCCACCATGCCTCCTGCCACAATGGACTCTGATTCCCTGGAACCGTCAATCATAAGCTCAAATAAACTCTTCCTTCTGGGCTGGGCGTGGTGGCACACGCCTTTAATCCTAGCATTTGGGAGGCAGAGGCAGGTGGGTCTTTGTGAGTTCAAGGCCAGCCTGGTCTACAGAGTGAGTTCCAAGACAGCTGGGGCTACAGGGAGACCCTGTCTCAAAAAGACCAAAAAAAAAAAAAAAAAAAAAAACTCTTCTTTTTTTTTTTTTTTTAATGTAGGTGAAATATACTACCACTCAACCTCTACTATAAGGTTGGCAGCCCTGAGAACTCCTTTTTCACTGTAGCATTAAACTCTTCCTTTTTTTAAAAAAATATCTTTTATTTATTTTCACGTTTATGAATGTATTGTCTGAACGTGGGTCTGTGCACCAGTTTCCTGCAATGCCGCGGAGGTCAGAAGAAGGTGTCAGATTCCCCTGGAGCTGGAGTTAAAGACGGTTTTCAGCTGCCATGTGGGTGCTAGGGATCGAACCCGGCTCCTCTGCAAGAGCAGTTGGTGCTCTTAACCTCTAGGCTATCTCTCCAGCCCCAAACTCTTCCTTTTTTTTTATAAGTTCCCTTGGTCATGGTGTTTTATCACAGCGACAGAAAAGTGACTGATACACACCGGGAAGACAAGACAGTGGGAGCTGAAACAGTTGATCACATAAATCTGCAATCAGGAAACAGAGAGGGATGAATAGAAAAGCTAGCACTAAGCTCACTTTCACCATTTTTCTGCAATCTAAGATCTCCTGATCAGAGAATGGTCCCAACAACAATTAAAATGGTTTTCCCATTTCAGTTAACATGATTGAGATAATTGGCCACAGGTATGACCAGAGGCTCATCTCCTGAGTGATTCTAGAGTCTGTCAAAATGACAATTAACACAAACCATCACAGAATGCCTTTAAAATTATTTATATCTCATCCTTTCCCCCCTTCTGTTATTTTTATTGAGACAGGATTTCACTATGTAGCCCTGACTGACCTGGAACTTAATATGTAGACCAGGCTGGCCTTGAACTCAAAGAGATCCTCTTGCTTGTGCCTCTAAGGGCTGGGATTAAAGGTGTATGCTACCATGACCAGCCTTATTTACATTTCTTATATTAAAATGTTGGAAATAGTGTGCCGTGATGTGCTAATAGGGATTACTTTCCAACACATGCTCTGTGACATCGAATTAGTGATCTGAAATCAGCTGTGATAGAATATTTCACACCTTAGAAATGGTGTGATCAGGCCTTAAAAGAAAACTAAGTGAACGTGATGGGTGGTTTTACCTGTCAACCTGGCACAATCTAGAATTACCTGGGAAAGGAATCACAATAAGGGGTCATCAAAATCAGGTTGGCCTGTAGGTTACTTGAGGAGGATTGTCTTGATTATGTTAATTGGGGTGGGAAGATCCACCTCCTGTGTGTGGCAGCATTTCCAGGGCAGAGGATCCAGGATTGTATCAGAGTGGAGACAGTGAGCTGAATGCAGACGTGCATGCATTAATCCACTCTTTTTACTCCGCACTGCAGATGTGATATATCCAGTGCCTTCAAGTTCCTACTGTTTTGGTTCCTCACAGTGATGGACTCTAACCTGGAATTGTGAGCCAAGTAATTTTCTTCCTTTAGGTTGCAAACAAAACTAAAACCCCAGGTTACTACTGTTCAGTATTTTCCAGCACACCATGCTTCAGGACTCTGCCTGTTACCCATGCATTTTTCTCCCATGTTTTTTATGTCTCTGCTTCATTATTTCTCCTATTGGGAAGCTCTGTCTGTGTTTTTATAAATGTAGGAAGAAGCACGGACCTTGAGATTTACTAAGACCCCCAACTGACAATCAAGTCATTCAAGTACAGTAATTATTAAGTTCACTTCTGTGCTGGGCAAGGTGAAGGACTGAGATATGAGGAAATTTCCAGCACAGCAGAGCTGCATAGATAACCCCAACATTATTTACTATCTTACCAGAGTCATACCACCCCTCTGCCCCTAGCTTTCCTATGAGAGAATCTCCACTGCAGAGGTGTGAGCCATCTCAATTAATTTCTTTCTGGTGACCTGGTCAGTCTCTTTTTATTCTAGCTTCTACTTACTGTCTCCATTCAAGTCGAGGAGTTTGTTTCCCAGTTGCAAATCGCTTACTTGGTCTCTCCCTTTGAAGGTAGAACATAGATTTATGTGCAGAAGTTTTCTTTCAGGCTATCCACATAAGATCAGAAAGGTGGGAAGATTCTTTTTCAAAACAATTTTTAATGCAAGTTAAACTTTCACTAACCCCAGGAAGTTCAAAGCAACTATTTTCCCAAGCTCTCATAACTCCTGTTAATTTTTTTGAAAAATGTGTTTTGTAAAATATGAAATGTTCTTTCTCAAAATTATTATGAAGACTAGGGACTCTCCTGAGCTTTCTTCCCAGCCAAGATGATAGAAAAATGCTTATAGTGCAGAACGGTATAACTAAATTTCCTTGACAAAGGTGATGTATTATTTCAATTACATGACAAACCTGGATAGATGCATACCTTGCTTTATAAGGATAAAGCAGTCACTGCAAGGATCCTTGTTAGAGTCTGTCACATGAGAACAAAGTTCTAGAGCTTCAATTCCTTTTCTTTTCAAAAGGAAAATCTCAAAATTTAAGAACTGGTTGAGAGATGATGACTCAGTGGTTAAAAGCTATGACTAGAGTTCTTTTCCCAGAACACAAGTCAGGCGGCTCATAGCTGCCTATAGTTCCAGCTCCAAGGGAATCAACATCCTCCTTGG
The DNA here is from genome assembly GCA_009823505.1 of Rhizomys pruinosus. Classification (NCBI taxonomy): domain Eukaryota; kingdom Metazoa; phylum Chordata; class Mammalia; order Rodentia; family Spalacidae; genus Rhizomys; species Rhizomys pruinosus. The sequence continues at coordinate 192,037 of VZQC01004764.1, read as the reverse complement.
GGCTCCTCTGATACCCGCATTCACACATGCGCAGACCCATATGTAGACATGCAGATATACACATCATTTTAAAAATTAAAGAAATATATTTTTTCTTTTTTTAAAAGAAATATTTTTAAAAACTACAACCAAATGAGAAGAATCAACTGAATTTCCTGGTACTCTAGTGACAAGTGATGATATAACGGTTGGCTTTTATTAAAAATATTTTCTGTGCCGTGCGTGGTGGCGCACGCCTTTAATCCTAGCACTTGGGAGGCAGAGGCAGGCAGATCTTTGTGAGTTCAAGGCCAGCCTGGTCTACAGAGTGAGTTCCAGGACAGCTGGGGCTACAGGGAGACCCTGTCTCGAAAAGACCAGAAAAAAATATTTTCTACAATTTTAAATAGATCTACAAGCTTATATTTCTCCTCGCACATTTATGAAACTTCATCTTTGAATATAAAAGGTGTACTGATTTGTTTACTTTTATTTTATGTGTATGAGTGCTTTGCCTGCATGAATGTAAAATCACCTGTGTCATGCAATGCTTGAGAAGGCCAAAAGAGGGCATCAAATCCTCTGGAACTGGAGTTAAAGATGGTTGTGAACCACCATGTGGGTGCTGGGAACTGAACCCAGGTCCTCTGTAAGAGTGGCCAGTGATCTTAACTGCTGAGCCATCTCTCTGGACCCTCTAATTTTCTTTTTATCCCAGCAATGCTATGTATAGTTAATTTTCAAATCAAGAAACCATGAACAAACTGAAAATAGATTATTGTAATACAGAAATTTCTCTTTTAATTTGTAGAATTAGAACTACTAACTTTCAAGTTAATATGTTTTGTGATATATTTAGCAGGTATTTTTCATCAATTCAGATAACTACTACTATCTTTCAAATATGTCTGCATAGTTAATAAAGCTAAAAGACCAGAGTGTCATGTCATATTGTTGTTTCACATGTGGTTCTTTATATATGTCCTATTAAATGGGTACTCAGTTTAGGAATGTAATTAAATTCATATGTATACTACCATTATTTTCTCAGTGCATTCTTTGTTTCAATTGACTGTTTTCTATAGTTTCTAATTGCCTTTGTTTTCCTTCTTGAACAATGACTTTATAATATTTTACATTGTTTTCAAATATCAATGTAGTTATATCTTTATGAATACTTTCTCTCTATAAGATTTCATTTTCCTCACTGTTACAGATTATTTGCTCTCCAGCCATTCTTCCCTTTACTGATCATCAGTTTTAAATTTCTATTTCCTTTATCTCACATTTAGTCTCTTCTTTTGCTGGGTTTAATTCCTGAGAAATGAGGTTAGGGTGGTATGGTTTGTACAGTTTAAGTATTACATCTCTGTGCAGCTACTCCTGTTCCCCCGAGTGCTTCAGGTTCCCTGGGATCTTACTCATTCCTTTAGCAATGACGAACACCATTCCCCCAGTCACAGAGCCAAGGTGCTGCTGCAGCTGCTGCCACCCTTGGTTTGAAGAGTCCCAGTCACTATAACAACCACTAAGAATCTGATCACATACCTGTGCTATATAGTTCTATGGGGCCTAGTGAGTTTTATGAACCACCGAGAAAGGAGGCTAACACATGCAACAGTCCAAGTGCTGTGATGTATAACAGCCTTGACAATGGGAGATATGGACTATGGGGATATTACCAGAACAACTCTTAATTTCTCCCTTAATAAAGATTGTTCTGGCAAAATAGTTCATATGCTCTCTGAAGATTTCCTGAAGTTACAAGTCCGATTGCATAAGTTCAAAAGTGAAAAACTTCTTTATTTCTAAAATTATATTTCCTGTAATATTCCCATATAATTTTCTTGATCTTTTCCTTGTCCGTTGTGATATTTCCCTTTTCTTATATTCTAGAACTTATATTCTACCAAGTTTGAAAACTTAGAAGAAATGAATAAATATTTGAAATCCTGAGAATCACCAAAGCTTGGTCAAGAAGAGACCAGCAGCTTAAACAGACCCATAACATATGAAGAAATAGAGGATGTAGTAAGAAGCCTCCCAACTAAAATAATGCCCAGGCCCAGACGGTTTCACAGCAGAATTCTATAAAACATTTCAAAAAGACCTACAACCATTATTACTGAAACTGTTTAGAAGTATACAATCAGAGGGAATTCTCTCAAATTCCTTCTATGAAGCCAACATCACTCTATTACCAAAACCAGGCAAAGATATAACTAAAAAGGAGAATTATAGACCCATCTCCCTCATGAACACAGATGCCAAAATTCTAAACAGAATACTGGCAAATCGCATACAGACCCACATCAAGAAGATCATCCATCATGACCAAGTTTGATTCATACCAGAGATGCAGGGATGGTTCAACATACGAAAATCAATAAACATCATCAAACACATAAAC